>BDUI01007337.1:22168-35560 GCA_002335545.1 Apodemus speciosus
CACACACACACACACACACACACACACCCTGGAATCGATCTCAA
Source organism: Apodemus speciosus (assembly GCA_002335545.1). Classification (NCBI taxonomy): domain Eukaryota; kingdom Metazoa; phylum Chordata; class Mammalia; order Rodentia; family Muridae; genus Apodemus; species Apodemus speciosus. Next base: position 22,213 of record BDUI01007337.1, read on the forward strand.
CATTTCATAAGCTGAAGCAAGAAGACTGAGTTTGAGACCAGCCTGGTCTACATAGCAGAGWCTCAAGCCCAACTTACAGTCTGTATCTGTACCTTGAAATGTTTTGCCTGTTTTTATGGCGTAGTTTCAGATTCATTAAGGGTTTTACTTACTTTGAATAGATTTTGTTCAAGGGGCGAGATGGGGATCTAAGCATTCTACATGTGAACAGCCACGCTTTCGAGCATCCTTTGTTGAAGAGGCTGGCTTAGAGCATGTGAAAGTCACATGACCATTGAGTTTGTGTACTATTATTTCCGGGTCTTCTCTATTCCTATTAAGTCCATACAATGGTCCCTGCAACTAAACTCTATTTGCCAAGAAAACTGGCCAGCATCAATGCTTGCCCTGTCCCGCCTCTTCGTGTTCTTACCTGGTCTTGTTATCAGGGAAGTGCTGGTTTCACTGAGTGATTTTAGAAGCATTATTTCCCTTTGTGTTTTATGAAACAACTTTCAGAGTATTGACATTTGTTAGTTCTGAATCCATCTGTCCCTGGCCTTGGCTCTTTGGGGTGATTCTTTTCCTCCTTTCTAGTTTTCAATGGCTTAGGCTTTCCATATTGAGTAGCCATGAGTCTTCAGGGTCTAAGGATGTTGTTTTGAGTCTGAAATGTACTCCCACGAGTTCATGCTTGGTCCTAGAAAGGCTTGGTGGGACACACCTTCAATCCCAGAACTCAGTGTGCAAAGATCTCTGAGTTCCAGGCCAGCCTGGGAACATAGTGAGCTCTTACTCACTATTTGGGAGGTTGTGTAAACGTTAGAATGTGGGATCTGGCTAAAGAAAGGTCTCTGGGAATGCATATTATCTGTGGCCCTTCTAATAACACCCAGAGGTTTGTGGTTAGCTGTAAATAGCTCTCCTCTGCCACACAATCTCATTTCCACAATGTTCAGCCCAGAGACCCACTGACCATGGTGTGGACCCTTTGACACTGAGAAATAAGCACTTGGTCACAGAGACACAAACTAATAAAGCCTGAGTCCGTGTCACATTACCACCAGTCTCCTGGGTCCACACTGCTTGTTGGGCCAGTCTTAGTGAAAGAAAATGGGGAGATGGGAGACTCTTGGCACTGGGAGACAGAAAAATCTTCTGTCCTCCCATACTTGAGACATTTGATTATAAACTCTCTCAGGAGAACCTCCCTCTGCCCAGGCAGCAGGACTGAGTTCCAGGCCAGCCAAGTACAAAGCCAAGCCTTGTATACAGGCAAATGGAAAAGTGACATTAGTCAACTGGATTACTATAAAGCTACAATAAACAGCCAACAGCGTGGGCAAAAAACTAGACAAATACAATAACCAGCGTCAAGCCTAGAGAAAGGCTTGCATAGAGTCAGTTCTCTTCAGAAAGCTGAGCAAAGCCATAAACGGAAGCAAGGACGGGCTGGAGTGGGCGTAGAGCACGCGTGCACACACACACACACACACACACACACACACACACACACACATACACAACAAACCTGGTATTCTCACAACACTGAAAACGGATCACAGACTTAAGTGGAAAATGCAAAGTCAGAAAATTCCAAGAAGATAACCAGAGGATCCCTGCTTCAGAAAATTTTAAACTCTCCCTATATGGTTCAAGACATTTAAATTCATTTATTGACATATAAATTTAAGTTGGTAAATTTATTTATATCAAACAAGAAAAAAACCCAACATCACAAATATCACAAAACAAGTTATGGTTATTACAGACTTGAAACTGAGTCCTCTTTTCAAAGAGAGTCCTACTACTGTCCCTGCCAACCCACTAAACTATCATCTTTGAACAAGAAACCAGAAATAAAAGGTAAGTTTTAGAAAGAAAAATTATAGCTTCAAAACAAGTGCAATTCTTTGTTTCAGGAAATTATACATTTTTCTTGATATGAATTAGAAAGGTTAATTACCTGGTAAAAACAATGCACATTTTAACTTTAAAAAACTACAGCAGATAAAAACAATAAAAAAAAACTTTGTTAATTATATATAAGCGTACTTCACAACTAAACATGAAAGCAGTTTAGAGATACGGGCATTATTAATGGGAGTCTTAAGCCTCCCGTGTTTGTTAATTTTATTTCCTAGTTCAATAAAACTGTAACATTCCCATGATGCACTATATATAACGAAAAATCGTTTTATCAGTGATTTCTCTGTGACTACAAAAAAAGTAAGGAAAATTCTACAAAGCCAGCAAACTATGAAGCACAGTGTGACCACAGCATTCTTAGAAATGTGACTTAAATCTCAACTCAGCAGACTGCCTACTAACTCCAGACAGAAGGGGACAATGTCTGCCTGAGAGGTGGGGCTGAACAGACTCGGAGGCTAAGACACTGCCTGGGCTTCTCAGGGTCTCGCCATGTACAAAGCTAAAGACTCACCGTCAACACGGGGCTGATGGGAAAAAATGGAAAACCTTGGCATGTTCTATCCTCATTTTACACGAAAACTAAAAGAAATTTAGTTAGGAAATTAAAAAAAAAAAAAAGAAGGAAAATCTGTACTTGTACCTCAAGTGATGTCAAAAAACATCAGAGGCAGGTGTGGTGCTGCACACCTTTATCTGAGCCTTGCGAGTGGGGAGGGAGGCAGAGGTGGGTGGATCTCTGTGAGTTTAAGGCCAGACCAGCCTGGTCTGCATAGAAAGGTTCAGACAGCTAGGGGTATATAGAGACCCTGTCTTTAAAACAAAACAAAACAAAACCAAAAACAATTTAAACAAGCATTTTAACTGCAGTCGTCTGAGAAAAGCAGTGGCTACCCCAGTGAAGCTTATACTCATGCAATAAACTTCTTAGCTACCTCTTAAAGAGTTCTTCTGGCCCAAAATTTCACATAAATAAAGAGTACTCATCCCAGATGAAGAAACAGATTAAAGATGAAAGATTTATAACGTAATTACGAACTGGAAAGCTTAACCTGCCCCTCTACAAACGCACCGCGGACACAGCAGTCAACATTACTGTGGTGACACGGTCTCATCTCAACACTAACTGGAGCAGGAGAGGCACTTGATAAGAACAAAGCGTCAAGGGCTGGGGACAGTTCTGTAGTTTCCCTGGGGTCCAGACCCCGGCTTCTAGCTTCAGCACCCCCGAAGGGAGCAGGAAGGAGACAGACACTCTAGCACCCCTAGTCCCGCGGCGCCCCACCCTCCTCGTCTCAGCTCGTCCTAGGGACACCGACCCACACATGACACATATCCTCTACACGTAACGTTCAAGTGCTCCGTCACAAAACTGGTCCCCACCGAAGCAAGGCCACAGTGAAAACGTGTTAACCCACCCGCTCAGGGTGACGAGGGAGGGCAGAGAAGGCGGGGCCTGCTGGAACAGTTTGCCCACCGCACTGATTCTAGAAAATCTACCTCCAGACGTCCTGCTGTGAGGGATACACACCYGATTTAAAACTGTGGAAGGAAAGACGGAGGGAAGGCGGGACACCAAGCTTCACATACGGTGACAAATATTAAATAAACTATACATATATATATAAAGAAAAGGGCTGTTCCCTAAAACAACGATGGTTTAAAAAACGTGACTCTTGTACAGACTTTTGTATGAATATCCAGCGATACGCAAAACTGAAGCATCGGGAAACATTTTGTTGCCCAGTGTCTCCTGTGCAATCACAAAGTACTCAAAAACTCTTTGACCTGAAGGGAGGAAAAAAAAACAATTAATACAATTAGTTCAATTAATTTGATATCTAATATTCATCTTCAATTAAGAGGACAGAAGAGCTGTATTCCCCAACTAAGATAAATAACTATAACAATGCCACAGTATTTATTTTCAAAATAAATACTAAGTATTTCAGTAGTAAGGCGAATAGTCTAAAATTGTTAATTTACATTTAAGGCTGATAAAAGCTTAAAAAGATTGCTACAATTCTAAAAGACCTGTAACACTAGTTTCAAGGTCTATATGTATATGAATATGTACATTTTAATAAATAACAAATCTATGATATATATATATTTTTATATAGCTTTAATATTGATACTTATGAGATATTGAACACCTTTACAATTCAGATACTTAAACCTGCAGTATTAAGGCATTTTTTTTTTAATTTTATATTTCATGTGAGAATATTTCGTCTGCATGTGTATGTACCACACACGTGCCCCGTGCCAGGAAAAGCCAGCAGAGGGTGTCAGAGTCCCTGAAACTGGAGTTAGGACCAGCTGTTAGTCAGCACCCAGGGGCTGGGAATCCAGGCTGGGAATCCAGGCTGCGGAGGCATCTCTCTAGCCCCAAGGCATAAAGTTCTGGAAAGTTAGGGCACTTTCAAAGCTACGTGCGTCCTGAATAAACCTAGCCAGCAGATGCAGACCACAGTGTAAGACCCTCCTTCTCTACGCTAGACTATGAAATTCTCCTTAGAAGGTAAAGATACTCCAGATTCCAGGATTATTAACTTTAAAAAGAATAATGTGAAATGATTCAAGGTCTAAGAAAGTGAAGTGTTTATTTAAAGCTAAGAAATGTGGTGCTGGAGAGATGGCTTGGTGTTCTAAGAGAACTTGCTGGTTTTGCAGGGGACCGAGGTTTGACGCCCAGCACCCATGTGACAGTTCGCAGCCACTTGGGATCCTCTAACTCCAGGGGATCTGACATCATCTCCTGGCATCCTGCATACATGTACTATACCTGCACACTTGCACACACACATTAAAAAGAAAATTAAATTTTAATAGGAACTAGAGCGACTGCTCCGTGGTTAGCAGCTGCTCTTCCAAAGGTCCTGGGTTCAATTCCCACACCCACAGGGCAGCTCACGATCATCCATAACTGTATGTAGCCATGAGATCCAATGTCTTCTTCTAGTATGCAGACATACGTAAAGGCAACACACAAATTTACATAAAATAAATAAATAAATAAATGTTTTTTAAAATTTTAAACTAATAAAAATTAAGAAAATGGTTGTACAGGTTTGGTTAACTTGGTGTTTTCACAACTGCTATTAATTTTATTTTAACAGTATCATATGTTAATTCTATCTTAGGTTTTAATATCATAAATAGTAAGAGACTTGAATTTTCCACATATGTATTATTTCATATGATGGAGAACCAATCATACATATAAAGGATTTTAAATATTGAGGCTTTCAATTTTTTGAGAATCAAGATTTTGTGATCGCAAACAGCCAGCCGGTCCGTGAGGGAAGCAAGCCAACAAAAAGCAACAGCAAAAACAGCCTCTAAGTTTCTTTCAAAACTAAATATGTAGTTTTCTTTAAACACAAAATCACTAAATTAATTCATGTGGATTAAGATATTTATTGTACAATTCTTATTACCACCTTAAAGTGCATCAGTATGTCTCTCCTCTTATGTATAAATGACATTCACAGATAATGATCAATTCTCAACTCTCTGAGGATTAAATTAACCTTTGTTAATACGACTCAACGATTAGAATAAGGCCAATTCAACCTTAATGTGGTCTCCAGCAAAGATTTAAAGTAGCATTTGCCTAACCTCCAAACGCCAGCTAAAAATGAATGAGACTGATATCCTACAACTTGAAGTACCCTCCATACTGGGTTACTTGAAAAAGATAAACTGTTTTCTAAGCAATTTATACTAAAACATCTACATGTTGGTGATGTGTGAAGTAAAAATAGAGAGGAAGCAGGAGAAAAGGATGAGAAAAGGCATAACGCTGCAGTTACTCCTGTCTTCCAGAAGAAAGCTAAAGCTATTTTAGTTCAGGTCAGAGCTAGAATTCAAAGCCAGGACTCAATCTACAAATTTTAAATTTCTTAATGTAATTTCCCCTTTCTTTCCTTTGGTTCATGTATGTGTGGTGTGGTTTGTGTACAATGTGCATGTGGTGTGCAAGTGCGGTGTGTGTATGTGCTAGACATGTGTATGTGTGAGTGTACAAGTTTGTGTGTGTCTCTCTGTGAGTGTGTCTCTCTGTGATTATGTGCATGTGTTATGTGTGTATGTTATGTGTGAGTGTTGCACAAATGTCTGTATGTGAGAGTGTCTTGCCCATGTGAGTGTATGAGTGTATGTATATATGTGTCTATCTCTCTGTGTGAGTGAGTTAGAGAGAGAGAGAGAGAGAGAGAGAGAGAGAGAGAGAGAGAGAGAGAGAGTGTGTGTGTGAAAGACCTTGGGGCTCAAACCCAGGACCTCAAACCCGGGGCCTCATGAATGTCTGGAAGCACTCTGCCCACAAGCTACACCCCCAGTCCTCTCACAGTAATTTTATAGAACCTTTCTATAAGAAGCTGTTTTCACAAATCAGTAGGATTGTCTTGGACAAGACAAATCAAATACTAGGTTTTTTCCAAGCCCACCTTTTCAACCAGACTTTCGTGTTTGTCTTTAAAGTCTTCATTAACATCCAGTGTGAGGACGGGCACCTCTTGGAGATAATCAAAGTTGGTTCTGTTTAAAAAGATGAACAAAATCAGGAAAGCACTAAATCAAGAATAAATAAGAAAAACTCCTACTATTCATAACTCGAAATACTGTCAATCATTTTGTCCTAGGTTATCCACAGGGATGCAGCTGGCGATCTCTTCCTTAGATGTAGCTTTACTGTTCCGTGTACACTAATCTTAGTTACGGAATATATCAAGCGATGCATTAGGATACATCATTTCTCAAAAGCAAAAACCCGAGAAGGAGGTTTTATGTTTCACGATGAAGAAGCTACCGGTATAGTTTAGTTGAAGAGCAGTTGCCTAGCATGGAACGGAGTCCGAAGCAGCGGGATCCATTCCAATACTACCATTTGGGATCCATTCCAATACTACCACGTAACAGAAGAAACCTAAACCCAGAGGAGCCGCTCAGCCTCAGGGACTACGCAGTTCAGTTACACGCTGTCCAAGAGCTGACTCGGACAACGTTCATGCCTTTAACCAGGCTGCTCTGCACATGCTCTCAAGAATGACTGAAAACACGAGCTAAGTTTAAACCATGTCCCACAGGCTCCGCTTGCCCGTGTGGGTGGCCGCCGCCAGTAAGGCTGAAATCACGGGCAGCATTCACTTCCTATACACTCTGGGTTTTCTTACATGTACATACATATCCAAATGCAATCTTCTTTCTACCTTAAAACTGCCTTTTCCTAGCCAGGCGGGGGTCCAGCTTGGTCTAGTGAGTTCCAAAAGGGCCGAGGCTGTATGGAGAAACCCTGGCTCGAAAAGCCAAACCAAATCAACCAACCAAACAAAAACCCTGCGTTTTCCTTTCCTCGTGTTGAGAACGKCCCTCTCTCCCCTCAAAGCACACTGCAGCGTCTCTCTGGCACAAGGTTGACAGCATCCCCCCTCCTCTAAAATTTCAGAGCCATTCCTAAGGCAAGGGATTATGACAGTGACTAATGACTACARGGCACTTCCTGGCGACGCCAAGAAAAGCGGGACAGAAGGACCGCACAGGGACAGCCTCAAGCTCCCAGAGAAGAGTACAGACAGGTACAAGCAGCTCAGCAAACCATCTTAAAGTTATGAAGTCCTTCTGAATTTCACATTCAATACTTTTAGATGAACACTAATAAAGTATAACTGGAAGAATAAAAATTAAAACGGTATATAACATCAGGCTGTGCCACCGTCATCTGTTTCTGAATCTATCTTAATGTGCACAGACATAGTCTTACTTTATCATGTAAAGCCTAAGTACCATTGGAAGACAGTTACAAAGTCTTCAAAGGGTGTCTCGGGAAAACGGGCAGATGCGTGAATAAGAACCCCCGTACATGTCGTCCTCATGTCTAGACTAACGTCTGATAAAGAGAGTCACAGTGGGCGGCAAACAGCGTGAGAGTCTTACTTCAGAGTCCGGTGAAGGAGCCAGCTTTCGTGTTTATAGTGAAGCTTCTCTAAATATTCAAGAGGAATGCCTTGTTCTTCATTTCTTCCCCGTATATGTATTCTGTTTAAGCATTTCTAAAAGCAAGATATAAGAAAAAAAATTGATTAGCTATTTGCGTCTGCTGCTATTAAAATGTTATCTCCTGGTGCCTTTTCCATTAGCCAAAAACCTGTATTTATTTCTTCTAAAAAACTGAAATACCTAACTTTTCTCTATAAGTAGTTATTTTAGCCAGATGATAGTTCTAAAGTAAACAGAAAAACAAATCAGTAATCACACGCAAAATGCACTAAACTAATTTAAGTATGATAAAAGAGTATGGGTGGGGGAGTTAATAGCTCATTAAATATTTACCTAATTTTTGTTTTAGAAAGTAACTTGAAGTGTGTCAATCTATCCATCCTAGCCGGGTGCTAAGCACGCGTGTTAGGTCTGTTTTTCTATGCTCCGCCCTGTAAGAGTGGCTTGTCACTGGGTGGGCCTCTAGACCTTTAGAGCACAGGGCACTTCATACCTGCTCGCTGTTTGTATTCCTGAGCAAGGCGGGGCCAGCCACCGCGGCTTTCAGCACTTGAAACATGGCGAGCGTGGTGACCGAGGAACAGAATTTTCAAACTTTACATAAAATTTTAATAATCATAAGCTTAAACGGCCACATTAGACCACGGTATTCTAATCTAACAGTATACAAACAAATGAAATGTCATACACTCTGTGAGCGCTCACAGACACTTGGGTGTCAAATCCTCCAAACTGTGCTCTCTAGAGAAGAGCCTGTCTATGGTGTACAAAGTCCTGGGTTCAATCCCCAGCCATGCAGAAAGGACGGAAAAAAAAAATGGATCTCTACCAAATAACATTGGTGAGTTACAGCAGGCACATAACCTGGGCCACAATCTGCTATGAATCCTTTTGTAATAATCTTTAACTAAAGGACATAAATGAGCCAGGTATAGTGGCATACACCTTTAACCCCAGCAGCCAGGAGGCAGAGGCAGGCAGATCTCTATGACTTGGAAGCCAGTCCAGTCTACAGAGTAAGTTCCAGGGCGGCCAGGACTATATAGAGCTTGCCTCCAAAACAAAACAAAAGACAAAAGATATCATAAATGAGAGACTGGGGATACAGCTCAGTCAGTAAGGCATTACCACACAGGCAAGAGGACCAACCGTTGAGTCCCACGACACAAAAAATCTAGAAGAAGGTGGTTAGAAGCAGGCACATGCTCAGGGCTGACTGGCCTGCCATTCTGGCCAACCAGTGGGCTTCCAGTTCAGAAGCCTTGTCTCAAAAAACAAGATGCTGACACAGAGAGAAGCAGTCTTCTCCAGGGTTAAACCCCATGACAGGTTTTCCAACCCCAAGCGGCCAACCCTAAACATAGTCATAGGAAGAGATGAACTTCTGAATCTCTTCAGATAAACACTGAAGAGATCCGACACACTGTATTTAATATATATTATTTGTATATATTATCATTAATATATAATGTGTATTATTAGTGTTACATACATACATATGTATGTAACAATAATAATTGAAGAATTAGGGAGGACATGATTTTGAAAGCGAGGACACGGTAGGAAAGACGGGAAGCAGAAAAGGATAGAAATAAGAGTAGGTCTAGTTGACCTGACCTTTCTGGATTCATTATACATAGAGCAGGAATTTACCTAATACAAGGGCTATTTCCAGGGGATCTCCCTTAKCTGAAAAGGACAAGATCTCTAAGTCTCTTTGCAAGTGTGTCACTTGTACTAAGTCAACTACAAGTAACCATAAGATGTTTCTTAAAGTGAACCTCAACAGTTACGATACTCATAAAGCAAATACTTATTGTTTCCGTTGTGTCTCCAGACCTACTGGCCCTAAGAATCCAACAATAGCTAAAACACCTATTCAAAGTCCCATTTCATTAAGCCAGTGTTTCGCAAGTGGTTCAGCAAGTTTCTTATTCTAGCTCTGATGGGATATGAGAATCTGAGTAAGTTAGGAATTAAGACAAAAAATAAAAGAGGAGTGGTTGAAGACCAAACTTGCCACATCTAGATTTCTAGTTCATGGAGAAATCTAGTGCTGTGAACTTCCAGATGAGGAGCTAGAGGGTTAGTTTATTTATTTATTTACCTACTTACTTACTTTACATTCAGCTCACYGCCCCCATCTTGGTCACACTCTCTCACAATCCCCCATCCCACCCCTTCTCCTCTGAGGTGGTGACCCCCCTGGCTATCCCCCCACCCTGGCACTTCAAGTCTCTGTGAGGGTAAGCACTTTCTCTCACACTGAGGCAAGACAAGGCAGCCCAGCTAGAACATATCCCACGTACGGTCAACAGCTTTTAAGATAGCCCCCGTTCAAATTGTTCAGGACCCACATGAAGACCAAGCTGCACATCTGCTACATATGTAGGGAAGGCCTTTATGTGTACGAGTGTTTGGCTGCATGTACATCTGGCCATCCCATGTATGTAGTGCCCACAGAGGCCAGAAAAGGCTGTCAAATTCCCTAGCACTGGAGTTACAAGTGATTGTGAGCCGCCATGTGGAATCTGAGACTTGGACTTGGGTCCTCTGGAAGAGCAGTCGGTTCTCTTAACCACTAAGACATCTCTCCATCTTAGAAGTGGGTTTTAAATAGTTATTTAAATATTATTTAAATCACAACCCTCTTGTGATTCCTGATATTACTTTATAATTTCAACGGCGCAAGCAAATGTTTTTGGTCTTACCTCTGGAGTAGCTCGAAGATAAATTATTCCATCCAATTCCAGGCTTTGGCCAAACTGGCCATTCATCCAGTCATGCCAGTCTTGATATATCGTCCACTCGGTTTCATTCATGCAGTCAGACTCATACAAATTAGATGCGAAAATATACCTGAAAGAGAATCTTTGTCAGCATATACATCCTTTCAAACACAGACCCAGGAAACAGAAGAGAGCACCGGTATAACCACACTCATAAATCCTGTAGCCTTGTGTGCCTTGGAAACTATACGGGAAATGTCTTCCCAAGTACAGGAGGCGTGCTCTACGCCGGTAGCTCTCAAAATGCTGGCTAGGGATCCCTGGAGGTCCCCAAGCTCCTTCCAGTTCTGAGATGCTGGCTTGCCTCACACATTATCATACTTTCTCAAAACACATATGTACAAATACATAACTATACAAGCATAGATGAATATCCGTGGTTGTTAAGTCAGACACTAAAGAGCTACAAAATGTAAAGTAATGCTGCTCTTCTCACTATATTTTTGTTTTAAAACTTTTTTTTTTATTAGACGTTATAACTGTGAATGCAAAGTATTTGTATATTGATTCTCAGACTTTTGTTGTTACTGTGGTGTTTTGAGACAGGGTTTCTCTGTGTAGCCCTGGAGGACTCCAGGAAGTCACTCTGTAGATCAGGCTGGCCTCAAACTAATGGAAATAAAGTGAGCCTTCCAAGTGCTGAAATTAAAGGTGTGCACCACCACCCCCTGGCTTGATCCTCAACCTTAATTTCTAATAACATATGTACCAAAGGACAAAATTGTTTAGATACTTACAATTAAAGGAAAGGGGTCCCGAGACCAAAAACTTTATAAGCCCCTATTCTAAGATAGTTTTGGAGGTTTAAAAAAAAAAAAAAAAGTCCTGGTATAAGAAAGGTAATTCTAAAACACCTTTAGACATGCTTAATTTTTATCTTTTTCTAGTTGAGAGTCTAGGAGTAAACCCAAATATAATCAGGATTTTAGAGGGTTGGAAGGAAAGAAAGAAGTTCTTTAGAAATTCAAATTAGATGACCATCTTATTTTCTAGTCCCTGTCCTAATGTCATTAGCAACTTAGTGCTAAAGGTATTTTTAAATGTCATTTTCTATCCAAAACCTCCAGCTCAGCCTCTAATTTGATTACCAGGAAACGATAAAAAAAGAAAATGTCTAGTTATAAACTCCCAAGAGCCAAATATAAGCCATTTGCATACCTGTCACTATACACAGATCGTTCAAAAAATAATACAGGTTTCTCTGCATCCTTGAGCCTGCCGTTGAGAGAGGCCAGCTGCGCCCGGATCCGGCTGAGACAGGCGTAGGATTGGAAGGTAAAAGACCACCGTTCAGGTTTCTCATACATCATCTGCAGAACATTCCCACCGCTCTTCTGAGACGTTGTCAATTCCTATTTTAAATTGTCAAAACAAGCAAACAAAACCAATATAATTGCCAATAGAGTTAGGTAACTGTTTTGTTTTGTGTTTTTTGAGATGAGGCCTCTGTTCTGGAGATCACAGGCCTCCAACCACCCACCGCTGCCTCCCCAGCTGTGATTAGAGGCATGTACCACTGTGCCCAGGTTCAAGAGAGAAATGTGGGGAGGGGGAGTGCCGGGAGACGCCTCTTGGTTAAGAGCACTAGCTCTTCTCACAGAGGACACAGGTTTGGTTCCCTGTCTCCATGTGGTGGCTAAAAAATGTAATTAGAAGCTAGGTGATGGAAGAGCAGGTCTTTAATCCCAGAGGCAGAGGCAGGTGGATCTCGAGTTTAAGGCCAGCCTGGTTTACAGTTCCAGGATAGCCAGGAATACACAAAAAAGAAAAAACTTTAATTCCAATTCCAGAAAATCTAACACCCTCAATTCCGCCACAATGTAAGGAATGAGGAAGGAAACGAAGTACGCTTCCCTGCTTCCCGTGTCTCCTTCCGACACTGGGGAGACTATGGGTGGCACAGAGCACTCCCGCCATTAAATGGCAAGAAAAAAAACCCACTACAACAAAAGAAGCTAAGCAAGAAAGAGAGGAGAGGCGCTGATGACCAAGGCCCTCCCATTCCATAACCTCCAAAAAGCAAAATAAAAGCCATTTATTTTGGCTGGCCACCTGGGTCTCCAAACAATCCACTTCTCACTGCTGACAGGATTCTAAAAGTGCTGAGACTTAGACACTAGGTAATTCACACTACAAAAATCAAATCTAGAATGACTTGAAGAAAGGCTCCAAAGAAGAACAAAACCCATTTCATTTTTGGGGTGCTGGGGCTTAAACCCAAGGCCTTGAGCACGCTAGGGACATGAGTGACCTACTACTGGGCTACATCACAGCCCTTAAGTCCCCACTTTTTTGGAGTTTAGTAAACTCTGGGGGTGGGGAGGGGACACAATATCCAAAACTACAGAGAAGCCATTACCTACTTGATGAATCATACTCATATCATCCATAAAACCCTGTCTCCCACACTTTCTGAACCCCACTTAAAGTACAGAAGTCCTCAGCCTTCGAAGCATTTAAGTTCTTTTTATTTATTTTTTATTGGATATATTCTTTATTTACATTTCATTTCCCTTTTTCTGGTTTCCCCGCCCCCCCAGATGTCCCGTATGTCTTTCTCCCTCCCCTTGTTCCCCTATTCACCCCTTCCCACTTCCCTGTTCTGGTATTCCCCTGCACTGCTGCATTGGGCCTTTCCAGAACCTGGG
>BDUI01007337.1:42059-57514 GCA_002335545.1 Apodemus speciosus
AAACACCAACCCAAATGTCGACAACCGAGAAAGATGTGTATATACCATTCATTGTAATATTACTTAATTTTTTTAAAGTACTACAGTGGGCCAGGTGTGGTGATGTACTCTTTTAATTCCAGCACGCGGGAGGCAAAGGCAGGCGAATATCTTGAGAGTTCAAGGCCAGCCTGGTCTACATAGTGAGTTCCAAGACAGGCAGGTCTGAAAAGAGAGGCGGTCTCAAAAAAAAAAAAAAAAAAACAGAACAAAACAAAACAAAAAACAAAGTTCTACAGAAATAAACAGCATGGGTGAAGTCTTAAAGGCACTCTAGTATACTAATCAAGACACAGAAAACCAGACGCTCTGGTTTTGCTTAGGACATTGTGGGAAAACAAAACTGGCAGGGATTAAAAAAAGAATCAGGTCAGGGCTTGTAAGGGATGGGAAGGGAGAAAGAGCTGACTACAAAGAAGCACAAAGGGAACTGGTGATGTACATGATAAAAATGGTCCCAATTTTGCGGTAAAACCGCAAGTCAGTGAAGCCTACCGGAAGATCACACCTAAAAAGGGGTTCACTTACCTAAGTTACATCACAAGAAAAACAGCACCCCCAACAGCGCCCCGAACCCTGGCGTTTGTAAGTTCCCAACAAAGGGTACGCTGCTCCAGAGCGCGCCTCCCAAAGCTCCCGGGGCGCCGGGCCAGACGTCAGAGCCAACGCGCTGGGCCGGGCAGTGCGGGGGTAGGGATCGGCTCGGCACCAGCACCGCACCGGGGCACCTTACCGATGTTCCCCTCGATGGAGATCTTCTTGATGCGGGTCCCCTCAGAGCTGGTAGAGGGAGAAGGGCAGAACCTCTTAGGTGGGGTGGCCATGCCTAGCTYCAGACGGCTCGCGCGCGGGACCTGCAGGAACGCGGTACCGGTAGCTCCGGGTTGCAGCGTCAATCTCGCGCCGGCGGGACCCGCACTTTGACTTTGGCGCGCGAGGCGCAAGCGACTGGGCGGGTCTGTGGAGGACCCCGCCCTGACGGCCCAGGCGGCCCCGACTCCCACCCTACACGCCCTGCCCTCGCGCGATCTGCAAGTGCGGTTCCTCCGGGTGGGCGAGGCGCCCACAGAGCGGAGGGCAGGGGGCGGGGTTTGTGAGAACCCAGAGAGAGCCGGAAGACTGACCATGCGCGAAGAGCCGARAGCCGGAGGGGGCGGGGCTTACGGAAGGAGCAGTGGGAGGGCTGGGAGGCGGGCCTTGCGCAATGAGCTCATTTGAGGGCAGGGGCGGGGCTTGAGCGAAGCGCCCACCGAGAATWTGGTTAGGTTTTGCAGGACGAGCCCTTTGGGATCCTGTCAGGCTTCGTGGTTTGAACTTTTCCAGGAAGAAAAGTAGGATGTAGTAATTTCAAACTAAGAGCCTCAGTAGATGTCCGAGTTACGTGTAGCTGTCCGTCACTCGTTAACCAGCGATCTAGTGCCATCCACCTTAGGACCGGAATAACAGGAAGTGACGGAATGACGGGAAGGAGGGAGTGTTTTAAAGTCTGGGACCACAGGTGAAAYACAAGCATCATGCCACCGAAGSTCTCCGCTTTAATTTGCAGGCTACGCTGTGCTGTTTATAAAGTTACTTAACACTAGGTATGTATGTCTCTTTTTCAGCAGCATGGCTGTGACTTAACATTGCATGTCCATCGCCTAACACGTAATTAAAGTCATATATGTATGTTTATATAGAGATGTATTCTGCATACATACACACACACACACACACACACACACAACATTCTGTTAGATTGAGCTAGGTGCAATTTAATCAGGGTATATACCTGGTAAAAAGATTACCCAATCTGGAAGTCAGATTCAAATTATCTATAATTACCTATCATTTATCTATCTACAAATTATCTACCATTTGACCTAAAATATGTCCTAAAAATGGGCCTAGCAGCGGAGATATGACTTTTACAAAATAAAGAGCAGAAATTAAAGTGAGTCAGTGGACTGATTAGATTTAAGGCCCACTCCATGAGATGTAACACATTCCTGACACTGCTCAGGTGGCAATCCAAATACTGTTCAAAAGTAAATGAACAAGATACCTAATGACATTCTACTATACCCATAGGTCAATATCTCGTTTAGCCAGCATCAGAGATGCTTCCTCCTACAGAGCATGGGAACAACTGAAACCCACATAGGAACACAGTGCAAAGTGAGAGACACCTTGAAATACGCAGCTTTAAATGGGRTGTCTCCAGCAAAGCCCCCTCCTCGGGGCTCTGGGAACCTTATGGAAAAGGATGGAAAAAGCCTAAGACCAGAGGCGATGGAGCGCCCCAAGGAAAGCAGGCCCAGCGCACACATCATGGATTCACAGTGAGAGCACRCACATTCCCTGCAAGGATCTAAGCCATGGGGGCGAGGGGTTCCTAGAGCTGAAAAAGTGGACACATGGCCCCGACCCTAGCCCAGAAGTTATTCCAATTGAAAAACGCTTGCAAATGANACACACACACACACAACATTCTGTTAGATTGAGCTAGGTGCAATTTAATCAGGGTATATACCTGGTAAAAAGATTACCCAATCTGGAAGTCAGATTCAAATTATCTATAATTACCTATCATTTATCTATCTACAAATTATCTACCATTTGACCTAAAATATGTCCTAAAAATGGGCCTAGCAGCGGAGATATGACTTTTACAAAATAAAGAGCAGAAATTAAAGTGAGTCAGTGGACTGATTAGATTTAAGGCCCACTCCATGAGATGTAACACATTCCTGACACTGCTCAGGTGGCAATCCAAATACTGTTCAAAAGTAAATGAACAAGATACCTAATGACATTCTACTATACCCATAGGTCAATATCTCGTTTAGCCAGCATCAGAGATGCTTCCTCCTACAGAGCATGGGAACAACTGAAACCCACATAGGAACACAGTGCAAAGTGAGAGACACCTTGAAATACGCAGCTTTAAATGGGRTGTCTCCAGCAAAGCCCCCTCCTCGGGGCTCTGGGAACCTTATGGAAAAGGATGGAAAAAGCCTAAGACCAGAGGCGATGGAGCGCCCCAAGGAAAGCAGGCCCAGCGCACACATCATGGATTCACAGTGAGAGCACRCACATTCCCTGCAAGGATCTAAGCCATGGGGGCGAGGGGTTCCTAGAGCTGAAAAAGTGGACACATGGCCCCGACCCTAGCCCAGAAGTTATTCCAATTGAAAAACGCTTGCAAATGARGAATTAGTTTTCCCCAACATAGTCTCACTGGGATACAATCCAGTCTGGAAGAGACCCCACACCCAGCAGCCAGCACAGCACTAACTCCGTTGCAGTTCTTGAGATTCCTGGCTCTTAGTGCTTTGTCTGGGCGTTAGTTCTACTTTTATTCACTTTTCCCCTTGCTGGTCTTTCTCATTTATGACTTCCAGTGTGGTTTTAATGGAATTTCTGTGTGATAATGTATRTCTCTAAGTCTGTATGTGTTTCTTGTGCCTTTTCTTTGGTTTTCTCCTAGTAGTTTGCTTCACCCTACTCTGGCTTTTTTGTTTTTAATCTTATTTCACTACTSTTTGTATATGCTGTTTGTATTCTGATGATAGAAAGACCAGATTTTGGGGGTGGAGGGAGACGAAGAGGATCTGGAAGGRCTTGGGGAAGGGAATCCATAATCAGAATATATTGTATGAAAACTATACTCTCAATCCCCGAGCCATCACTCCAATCTCCTAATTGAAAGGCTGCCCATGTAGAGGACCCAGGATCAACTGCCAGTGTCCATGTGACAGCTCACAATCATCTGTAACTCCAGTTCCAAGGGGACCGATGCCTCTTCTGACCCACACTGGCTCCTGCATGCTCACAGTGCATAAAGTACACTCAGGCACACACATATACAGATAAAATCCTCTGTGTGTGTGTGTGTGTGTGTCTTCCTTAGGAGCTTTCAGCCTCTGGCCTCTGCGTCTACTAACACAGGTGGAGCCGCACACACATAAATGCCCTCCTAGAAGTGTGGTGGTGGTCCATTTGTGATCAACAATAGCTGCTATCAAAACATTTTCAACTTTAAGATCTAAGAACAATTCCTGTAACATAAAAACCTCCAAATAATACTTTGATAAAACTCTAGAATATACATTTCCCTTTATAACTTCAGATCTTAGGATATACTATCCTAATATTACTAATATTATTTAATGATTTATAATAAGGACAAAATAGATCATTCCTTAGTTCAGTTGAAAGGCCCATAAATATTACATTATTTTGCTGTCTTTTTTTTCCTCACTGCAACAGTACACACTAAAGAAAACATTAGTTTTAAGTGCAGGCATATAAGAATCTTTGAGTCCCGATGACTTGCACAATTTCTGAGCTTTAGTTTTCTAGAATGTATGGTACATAGATGGTAACTACCAGTGTAAGAATTACTGAAAGTGCTGCCTAAATTTTGAAATGTTCAATACGCTGTAGATACCTTTACTTTGCTTTAAAATGTTTTCATTGTAGAAATACCTATAGTGAAAATAAACAGTAATGCAAAGTCAGGATTCATGGCCAAACAAAAGTATTTATTAGGGATTTTTTTTTCCTTATAAACATTTTCTTCTAAAGAAAAAAACCTAAAATTTAAATACTTCCCATTCTGCCACATATAAGACTGTATACATTATTTACATTTGTCAAATAAAACATATTACAGATTTTCTGACATTCAGTATTTCCTTTAAAATAACAACAGTGAAACAGCTCTGATCAATTAACTACAATTTGCATAATCTTGGCACAATTTACAATATGGCGCCTACGTTGCATTTCATATTTTGGATAATTTTTGTCCCATTTAACTATCTTACTAGAGAACCCGTCCGCCATGAGAATCGACTTTTGTCTCTGTGCATTCTTAAGCAACTGCACAACGTGAATGCTGCCCTTCTGCTGCTGTTACCTGGCACATGCAGCATTTCTGATTTTTGTCTTCAGAAATGATTTCTATTCTGACTTTAAGTATTCCTTATAAGCTATCTTCACAACATTATTTCTACCAATAATTTTAAGTAATAACTTAAATGTATAGGAAAAAATCAAATATAACAAAGATATTTCCTAAAATATTAGTGATCTCACCACCCTGGTTATACATATACAAAAATAACAAATACAGTTTAATAGCTGTAAAAAACTATTTTCCCTAAAAAATAGTCATTTCTGCAGGGCAATTTAAGGAGGAAAGTGTTCTCAAACGAAAATACACTAACCTGTTTTACAACGTATACAACTATTTCAAAATCAAAACTAAAACTCAGATTTGTGCAAAAGTAGAAAAATTCCATAAAGGAATAATTATGAAAGAGAAATTAAGAAATTGTCACATTATGTCASCAATAACTACAGCTCTGGCGACATAAAGAAACTCAACCACAGAAAACCTGTATGAATCTCTTAACAATGGTGAACTGTAAATTCAGCATTGAGTTCATGTGAGCAGGTATGTGTGTGCACACAACACAGACGTGAGTGGGAAAACACAAATCTTAAAGGCCAGTGATTTCGCTTCCTGCGTGTCTGAGAGTCCCCAAGCTTTCCCTGTGTAGCACAATATACAAGAGAGAAAGGAGGGAGGGAGCAGCAACTTGTACCACACATAGAAGGTGGCCTGATATTTATTTTGTATTTTTTTCTCTTTTGTCAGAATACAAATAAATCCAACTATGAGTGATAGAAATGAATTCTCATAGAATAACTACTTAGGAAAGCCTTAAAAAGTCAAACCATTTGCATTCAGAATTCTTTGCATATTTGTTAGCACTGAACTTTCCTATTAAATCTTGAAACAGACCTTTAATCACTTATCGCCTCACACACAGTCAATCGCACTGGCAGCAGCAGCTCCTATGGACATCTATCTCTACATTACACAAAATAATAGTGTGTAAGGTGCATTAGGGTTGATGCTTAAAGACTGAGTTGAGTTTGTAACTGCTAAATCCTTTAATGTATCAAGGAAGCTCCAAAGTTAAGATGCTTTCCTAGGATGCAATCACATTCCAAATTACAAATGAACTTTTGATCCAGTATATTTTCAAAAGACAATCAGATTTTAATGACTTGTGCTGAATACTTACATAATTTTAATAGTATTAATGATAGGTAGGCTAAAATTTGGTTCAATCTCCAGTCTTTCATTAAAGACAAATTGAAAGAAATACCTGTTCAAAACAAAATATAAAACAATGGAGGAAAATAAAGGCTTTTTTTTCTTTAAACTGCTGTTCTACGTACTGGATCCATTTTACATACTATCCTCTCAATCAAAACTATCCAAACACAATTCAAAAGTTTTAGGGGGAAAAGGGGGAAGAGAAAAAATGGAAAGCAAGTTCTAGAGAAAGACCTTGGTTTTAAAAGTCTATACAAATACAAAAAAATACAAAGTTTTCAGATCTAAATAATGGTTCTGGCTTGCAATAGTAACATCGAGAACCTGTATTTCTGTGATGCAGTCAGTATCTGTAGCCCTCGTCTCAGCAGAGTTAGAGCCTAAAATACACCCTTGCTTTCCATACTGGCTTGGTTCTCGGGAACCAAGTTAGTGGGCATGGTTTGGTAGTTAATGTAGGTTCTACTAAGCTTCAAAAATTGTTTTTGTGCTACTAAAAAGATGAAACTGACTTTTCTTACATAGTCTTAAGTCAATTCTCAAAGCACCTATGACATAGGACAAAGGTCCAGAAACATACTTTGTAAGAGAGCCGAAATAAACTATGTTCCAAAGAGAGCTGCTCTGAAGGTCAACTCTCCTTTGGGTGTTACGGTACATCATGCTCATCTTAAAAGGCAGTGTGACAACTTAGTATTTACATCTTACATAATCTACCATTTCAGTGGTTATCAAAATCTCTCTCAGAGAGGATGTAGACAAATCTACAAAAGAAATATGTTGTTTTGCTTCTTTCCCCATAAGCAAGGAAATTGCTCATTACATAAAGTGGAATCTAGTGATGAAATATGTAAAATATAACTATCCATATTCCCATTTTCTGATAAGAGATTGTAGTGCTTCATCTATCCTGGTATTCCAGGTAGTAACTCTGAAGTACATGTTAATATACTCCGCTAACTCTATGTTGACCATTTAGAGTTTACAATGACTAGCAAAACAGAGTTAAGAAGAGGCAACAATCTAAAACTCTTTCATTTTAAGGTAGACAGAGCTCCACAGCCGCCACCACACACGTGCTTTCTGTCTGGGGCAGTCTAATAGCATGGCTTCTATGGGACGTGGAAGAACCAGGTCAGCAAACGAACAAGGCCAGCTGTACTAACCTACTGCTAACAACAAACAGTTCACTTGATCAGTTTCTCTTCACCACCACCACTCTGACAACTAAGTAATTCCTAAAATCTTGCTTCATCGTGTCCACATTTAACCCAAGCAATGTGAATAACAACTGTAACGATAATTTACTACATCAATTGCATGGGATGAGCTTATGAAAGAATAAGGAAACCAGCATGCACTTTCATAACTGCAGCCAGTTATGGTGGTGCTTACCTTTTATCCCAGCATTTGGGGTACAAAGGCAAGCAGATCTCTTACAGTTTGAGATCTGCTCTATAAGCCAGGCTATAAAAATAAGGAAACCCAGTCTCAGAAAATAAGGARAGAATTAAAAAGGGATAATTATCTTATTTATTTATAAATTAACAGTTCTGAAAAGAAATTAAGACACATATTTATAAGCAAGCTGTCCTGCAAAATCAAGCTTTGATCCTTACTTTATAAAACATTTTGCAGCAAAGTAGTGGAGTATGCCTGTAATCCCAGCACTTGGGAGGCAGAGGCAAGCAGATCTCTGTGAGTTCAAGGCCAGTCTCATTCCAGAACAGCCAGAGCTACACAGAGACCTTGTCTTGGGGGATGGGTGGGGGGAAGGGGGTGTATYTTACTCACTCTCTAACTAAATTTTTATTAAACTGACTTTCTCTTGTATCTTGGTGTTTCTTTAGTTATAGCCACCCAATTCCGTGTACAATTGCCAGGCCTTGCCCCAGGAGAACGTCTACTCTTTCTCACCATATAGACACACACGCACGCACACACACACACACACACACTCACACACCCCTCCTTATTTCCCAAAGCTTGAGTGCTGACTTGAAAATATAGCACCTGAGATTCTGGCAAAGTGAACATCCACGCAGAGTGATAAGTCCTACGGTCAAGCACTAGTTTCTACGACTGGTTTTCATTGACAGTGTAATATGTAAGGCTTAAAGGACCAGAAGCAACCTCTTACTCCTCTCTCTACATGCTGCTGCTATAAAAGACCCCTGTTACAGGGGTGGTATAAAGTCCTATACTACGGAAGACTAGTTAGTAGTTATGTGCTTCATTTCCTGTATAGAGAGGAATCAAACATCAGAATTCTGAACCAACCCATACTGGTTGATATTACCTATTTAGATACTAAGAAAAAATATTTTAAAGAAATCAGCTAGCTGTCAGTTGATAAATAAGCATTACTAATAAATGCCCAGTATTATCTACCTTTTCCAAGCTCTTTTGTTCCTTTTATTATTGTTACTTGGTAAGTAATTGCCATTATAGAAATCAAATGGAGAAAAAGGCAGTTCCTAGTGATCATGATTGTAAGGGCATCCAACTGTATCATTGTCCACTTGCTCATTTTAGACTCTTTTCCAGTAAGTGTTTGTATACAAATTCACAGCAAGCATTTCTAATTTGCAGCTTTAAAAGTATGTGTCTCTAACTAGAAAGAGAGAGAAAATTGAGGGGAGTGGATTTATCCAAGCTGACAAAATTAATTAAAAAATTAATTTTCAGAGTCTGAAAAGAGTATTTCTCAAGAACAAAAACTGAAGGGGAGAGAACCTCAGTATTTATTCAAAAACCAAATTCCTGAACCTGTAAATCATGAAGATAATTTAACAGATGTCATCTCAACTAATATTTAAAAGTTATTAACTACTAAGCTAACATTTTCATTACTTGATATCACTACAAAGAAAAAATGATTTCTCACAGTGGAAAAATAAGGAGTCAGGATGCTTCAAACTGCACCAATAATCAAGGAAGTGTATCATTTAAAATGACAGGCAAATACCAGCTCCATTCACTGAATGGAAATGCTAAAGTGATTAATTTCCCCAAATAATTGTTAATTCCATGTTTAATGTCTATCTAAAACTAATTACGTATGTTTAACTTCTCATGGAAGCTGATCTCTAAAAAAGGAAGCCTCCCAGACTTTAAGTAATAGACACCATTCTATCCCAGGGTTTAAAACACGATTTTCTAGAATCTGACTCCACACTAATCCTCTCTCTAATTTCCCAAACTAATGCCTGCCATGACAGGTCTCATTTTTCCTTTCCTCTTTGAAGTACAAAGGGATTCTGCACTTACAGCTCATTTGGCAACTGCTAGGAAACCTCACAGTTCAACATCCTTTCTGAAGATGGCAATTCTATATATAACCTGAAGTTTTACACTTACAGTGCACTTACGTGTAGAAAGAAGCTGAAATGCAGTATCTATTACATTTCAACATCCTCAAATTTCAATATCACAGATATTAAGAGATGGAAAAAGACCTGCTTGTAGAACTTTAAACGGCTGTTGAGCAGAATATATTAGTCAATATCAAAAATAATTAAGAATTTTGTTGTTTTACATTTATGTTCTACATGCACACCTTTACAAATTGTGTCAAAAATAATTAAGAAATAATTTGTTGTTTTATATTTATGTTCTACATGCACAACTTTACAAATTATGTCTTTTTCAACATAGTAAAAGCTGGAGATCATCAATTTGAGTAAACTATGGCTTTTATAACAGATTACTTTATAACATGCACAAGTAAGTGCCCTAGATAGAAATTCTACTGTTTTTTCAAGCTCTGTTCAGTCCTATATCTGTGCTTTGCACCTCAGAAGCGAGCCTATCAAGGCACTTAAAACCACATAAGTCTTTTTTAGGGACTTCAAAGTGGACCACAATTTACCACAACACAGTACCCAGTCCATCAGCACTTCAGTCAGTTTGCATTTGTTTCCAGCATACAATTATCATATAAATTCCTCAAGTAACCAAAACCAGGTTAATAAAAATGAAATAGAAAAAAAAATACTGTATACCACTACAACAAAATTTGCCCTTTTCTAATGTAGAGAATGGGTCTCGGCTTCCTCTAGCAACAGGATATGATTTTATATATTCAGAAAAGAAAAGGGAACCCAAGCAAGCCCCAAAACCTAAAACAGAAACAATCTAGATAAAAATGAAACATAACAAAGCCAACCACACTGTACACAGCTCCATCTGGAGAAGAGCTCTGCATCCTTTTATCTGTCCTTTGAGGTGAGTTTTTCAATCAGCTCTTGCAGTGGTGCCAACTCTCGTCTGTCAATAAGGTTGAACTCCTAAAAACAGCAAAACATTATTTGCATCTAATTCCAAAGCACATTACCATGAACAGGACTGGGATTAATTTCTGAAGTAAATAATCACTTTTTAAATCATTCATTGTCTTAAGAAAATCACTTAAGTCCTTTGATRCTCTGTTTTTACATGTCTATAACATTAAGTATCTATAATATTAAACATAAACACCCCCCACCTCATGAAACTCTTGTGGATACTACATGTGGTAAATGCTGCCAACCACTTCATGTAATACCTGGGATACTGTATAACTGGCCCCCACTTCCAATCAGTAAGTGGGAGCTGTGGCTTCCCGCTGAAAAGAGTACACTGGCAGCACTGAAATGTGTCAATCAAATAGGGATCTGATATCACTGCAAAGAAAAAGATTTTACCATGGAAAACTTAAGTCAGAATGCTTCAAACTGTGCCAATAACCAAGGTACTGTATCTYTTAAAACCTTTTAAATKTCTCCTGAACTATAATTTTATAAAATGAATAAAGGTCACATACACTTCCAATCTTCTGTAAGATAGACCTTATTCAACTCCCAGTATAATCCATTAGTACCCCTCATAGGCCAAGCACTACAATCAACTTTAGAGAAGCACTAGCCTATCCCTCAGATCGGTGGAATCTGGGCTAAGAATATGGGAATATATATATATATACCACATGACTGCATTTTTGTATTGCACATTAAAGTAACACTGTTAAATAAAACATGTCTTCCTGTCTTGACAAATGTCCACAGTAAGAAGACAGATTCAAATTTAGAATTCCAAAACCTCCTCAGGATTCTACACTAGAAAGTAGATCACATGAGGAGAGCCAGCTCTGAGTTCCTGGCCCTCAGTCAACCTTTGGCTTTTCCAAACTCAAGCTCCATCTATGTACAAAGGAGCCTCATGCAAAAAGGTAAAAATAAGTTGACTGGCATGTATGAGAGATGTGCACATTCGTGTAACAAGCAGGTATCATCTGGGTACAACTTATGTCTTAAGTTATACCTAGCAGAGGTATGACCTAGTTTAGGGTCATCAAAGAAAACATCAACCGTGTTTATATGAGATCATGTGTGTGTAAGGAATTCTAGGATCACATATATTCTAAGTACATAAGCTACGAAAAGGGACCTGGGCACATATGTTTTTGGCCCTGCAGAGCAAGACTGTATGGGGCCAGAGCAAGATTCTCTAAATCTGAAGGTCCAAGCAAAGGTCTTCTTCGTCAGAGGGTGTTGCTAGTACACTGTGATCAGCACAGTTCTCTAGACTGACACCCACTATTTGCTAGCACATAGCAAAAAGTATACAACTAAAGAGTAAAGTAAAACACTTTTAAAGGAAGAATATTTACTCCTGACCCAACAAAACCTAAACTTTGGCAATCATTTTCTGCTAACCATATATTAATGCAACTCTTAGAATGAAGTGGGTTCTGTTGCTATGTGTCTCCAGAGGGGACTATCACATAACCCCCCCAAGAAGTTTTAGGAAGTTACAGCCTCTCAAAATGTGTTTTCATGGATAATTTAAAAGAAGTGTGCCTTTAGTGTAAGGAATATGAATTAATCAAAGTGGACATGTTTCCTCAGTGGAAAGTAAAGACATTAATAGACTTGTGCTCACATACAAAAACACAAAGTAAAACTTGCTTTAATCTCTACAGAAACAGCAAGCAAAAACTAGTTGGCTTGACCCAGAAAAAAGAAAAAAAAACCTAGTTGGCTCATCTATTTCCAACTCTTTTACCTTTCCTTATTATTTCTCTAAATAGAGAATTAAATAAAAATATATCAATATATAGTTCTTTCTTTCCTTGTTAGTTTGAGACAAGGTACTGAAGAGTAACCCAGGCTGGCCTTCAACTCCTCTGACTCTCCTGCTTAGCCTCCAGAGTACTGAGATTGTGTGTAGGGGCCACTATGCCTGGCTTCTTATTCTACATTTCTTTTTTTAATTATTCTACATTTCTAAGGCCAGCTCTCTGAGGATTAAACAAAGAGAAAGTCAACCAGCAAGAGAGTTCAAACTCTAAGGGACCACTAAAACATACTGTAACCTTTCTTTTCTTCTGCATGACAGATAGCTATTAGTGTCAAAAATCACTTAGAATATGGTTTTCAAAAGAAATAAGCGGTGGGGGGCTGGAAAGATGCCTTAGCAATTAAGAGTAATGACTGCTCTTCGAAGGTCCTGAGTTCAAATCCCAGCAACCACATGGTGACTCACAACCATCCGTAATGGGATCTGATGGCCTCTTCTGGTGTGCCTGAAAGCTACAGTGTGCTTACATATAATAATAAATCTTAAGGAGAGGGAGGGAGAGGGATTGGGAAGGAAAGGGAAGGATGTGATATTCAAAACATATATCTAGAAGAGTCCCAAAATGAAGATCCAAGATTTTTTTCTTTTAAATAGAGGTTGTAGAAGGAATACTAAGATGCTCGCGACTGCCAGGCAGTGGTGGCGCACGCCTTTAATCCCAGCATTTGGGAGGCAGAGGCAGGCAGATTTCTGAGTTCGAGGCCAGCCTGGTCTACAGAGTGAGTTCCAGGACAGCCAGGGCTACATAGAGAAACCCTGTCTCGAAAAACAAAAACAAAAAACAAACAAACAAAAAAACAAAAAATGCTCAGGACCTTGCCACCAAGCCCACAGAGTATCTGCCCAACCAGTCCAGTTCAGATTCATTTTTTTCCTACTTTGATTGGCTTTTGTTTGTTACTTGCTTCTGTTGGTTTTTGTTGTTGTCTATCCATTCTGTGTTTGTTAAGACAGGATCTTCTGGCCCAGTATAGCCTGAAACTTAGTAGTAACTTGACGTCATATTCCTTATGCTTTAGCCGGGTCCCAAGTGCCAAGATTATAGGCAAGTACCATCACATCTGACTCACAGTCAGGTTTCTTACTTAGTCCCTTATGGTCTGGAAAGTGAAGCAGTCCAAGCAACACAAGGCATCTTAGAGCCATTTTAGACTTGCCTAGCATGAACTAGGAAACTAATGAAGTTAAAGATAGCAAAAGGCCCATCATTATCATCACGGAAAGTGTCAAACAAAGCAGGATGCAGAATAGAGATAGTAAAATCAGTCCTGATAGCAAAATCAGTATATATTCATTTATTCATCACAGAATTCTAAAGATAAACATGAAGCAACAAAAACTTCATGAGTCAGCCTACCTGAACGAAAAAAATAAAGTGCTTGAAAGATGTATTGAGATGTGCTTCCTCCTGAAGCTGGATCACAGGGTCAAAATGTTGGTGATAAATATGAGCATAAACTCTGAAGAGTCGCTTGAGTATTGTTTTTGCCACTGACATGAAATTCTTCGGGAATGGGACACCTAGGAAAGAGATGAGCRCCCTCTATTAGTAAGAGAAGAGCACAAAGCAGCGTGATTGTCACTGAGTGGCGACAGGGCTGGAAGACGGGTTGTGCACGAATCCCTACTCTACGTGCCCATAAAAYCTCTGCAAAGGTCTTAGMACATAATGAATAAAGGAAACTCCAGAGGGCCTCTTAAACATGAGTGACTCTTCTTTATGGTATACTGTACTTCTAACATAGAAGTCACTTTACGAATAYGCCAAAACTCACACCCAGGTTGCTAGATGTGTTAACATTAAGTGCTACACAAACATGTGCTAACATAATTAATGTTAATGTACAGAACATTTCAGTTATGCTTAAACTGTTTTTCATATATCCGACACACACACACACCCAGACATACACACTTAGCCTTACGGAGATTCTGACCAGGCATGGTGACTTATGTCTGTAATCTCAGCACCAGGGACACTAAGGCAGGTTGATAGTGAGTTCAAGACCAGCATGGGATACACAGCAAGACTCTGTCTCAAAAGAACAAAAATAAAATAAAATTTGCTCTTGGGAGGATATTGTCCTAAGTGTACACCAGACTCAAAAAGACTATTCTTTGATCTTACTTGTATTTTGTGTTAAAAAAGAAGATGGACTTTACAGAGAATAAAACCATGGTTACTGGGTAAAGAGACAGGGATGAGATAATATAGGTCAGAGATATACCTAAGACATCTGCAGAAAAGGTATAGGAAAATCAAGTCCAAAGATCTAACATTAAATTAATAGTTGGGTAATTATATAACAGAATAAAGTGGGTTAGCTGTAACAGGATACATATTAATTTGTTTATTATCATGCTTTATAACAGATATATACAATTTTTTTAATTTTAATAAAAATCTGAGACCATTCAATGGTTTAAGAAGTAAAAGCACCTGTTTGGTGAGTCCATTAAACTGTGTTTAACCCCTGAAAGCATATAAAGGTAAAGAAGAGAACAGGTTCCACRAGGTTGAACTCTGACCCCCCACATACACGCACATGTACACACAATAGTYTTAAAAAGAAAGAAAGGAATACAAAATCATATATTCTAAATGTTGAACTTGGCAAGACAACCAAACACTAGTATTACTTAGTGTCATAATACTATTGTCCATCTAACACAACTAAAAATCACAAGAAATAAACACACCACAACCAAAGCACATTCTCCAATATTCAAGTCATAATAAAACAAAAAAGGACTGAAGTCCACATATTCTAGACTACAGAGATTAACAAGACAGAACACTCCATGAAAACCATTTGCAGTGATCTTCTCTTTAGCTATAAAGGACATTACTAGGAAAACCTGAAAACCACAAATACGGCCTAAGATCCAAGAAGACCTAAGATTTCAGAGATAAGTGCTACTGAAATCATACAATGTTAGTCAAAAGTTGTGTAACAATACTCTACAGGTATTTTTTTTTTTCAGAAAACATACTTGTGAGTAGTTTTAAAAGGTAAATACATATCAACTGTCTAGTGGTGGCAATTCAGACTTAACTGCCTTTAAAAGCAAATCCACCAAACGAGTCACTCTCATCTGTGTCAGGCCAAGCCTCAGGTCTGTGCCTTTCCTCAGATCCTGATTTCAGAATCTCTGTGACACATGGTGGCTCATTCCTACA
>BDUI01007340.1:62337-73355 GCA_002335545.1 Apodemus speciosus
GGGGGGGGGGGCTGCCTTCCTCTCATGCCCTGAATAAACTCTATACTCAGAAAGAAAGGAAGGAAGGAAGGAAGGAAGGAAGAGAGAAACGTTGTGGTGCAGGGTCACCACGACATGAGAAACTGTAGTAAAGGTTTGCATCGTTTGGAAGGTTGAGAGCCGCCAGCCTAGAGCTTGCCAAGTGTGTGACCCGCCCTCCTTCCCACCTCAGGTTTCAGTGTGAAGATGATCGATTTCAGTATTTTAAGGCTCAATCATTCATCCTAAAATATAGCCTGATAAAAACCTGTTCAATAAGAAGATTGTAAACCAGACATGGTGACACATGCCTTTAATCTCAGCACTCAGGAAGCAGAGTCAGCCCAATCTCTGTGGTCTACATAATGAGTTCTAGTACAGCCCAAGCTACATAGAGAGGCTGGTAAGTGGTACCTACTGCTATTTCTATGGTGTTTCTGCCATTGAGTAATTTTCAGAGTGGAGAAAAAGAAAAGATGTGGTGTGATATTTTTTCAAGGTTCCCACGATAATTTCCTTTTAATTTGGCTAGCTCCCCCCCCCCCACACACACACCTTTTTTTCTGTGACAGGGATCCATGTCACCAAGGTTGTCCTTTTTTTTTTTTTTTTTTTTTAGGTTGTCCTTAAAGTGTGTAAGGATGGACTTGAATTCCTCATCTCCTGCCTCCCCCTCTGCTTCCCTCTCTGAGGTACTGGATTACAGGTGTATACCACCACCATGCCTGGCTTGTCTAGCTTCAAACGGTTTTTTTTTTTTTTTTTCATTCCTTCTGCATGTTTTTTTTTTTTTTTTTTTTTTAATCTGTGTCACCTGAGCATAAGTTCACAAAATGAATTGGAGCAATACAACTAAAACAGATCTAGAAGTCTTGAAGCAGTGTTCATTGTCCATGGCAGGAGCTCTCCAGAGCATGAGGGCGTGACAGCTGTGATAAGAGGAACAGATGACTCCATTGGTGTGTGTGTGTGTGTGTGTGTGTGTGTGTGTTCTCCAGTGCCCACAGGGTCTAAAGAACTGATGCTGTGGATGTCCTTTGGGGTTACTTGTTTTATGTAGTAAATGGAGTTTTGGCAAGATTGAAATGTGATGTCTTGGATAAGGAATTGCAGTGCAGCCAACATTAAAAACATCACAGTAGGTGTCTGTGTGTAGCCCTGGCTATCCTGGGACTCTGTAGACAAGGCTGGTCTCCAACTCATAAAGATGCACCTGCCTCTGCTTCCTAAGTTCTGGGATTAAATATAAGTACCACTACTGTGCAGCTAAAAGTAATTTATTTGTATTTCCTGTGCTTTGCCTGCATATATGTCTGTGTGAAAGGGTCGAGTCCCTTGGGAGTGGAGTTAAAGACAGTTGTGAGCCACCATGTGGGTTCTGGGAATTGAATCCAGATCCTTAGGAAGAACAGTCAGTGCTCTTAACCACTTAGCTGTCCCTTCAGCCCTGGTGCATACCTTTAATCTCAGCACTCAGACACAGAGGCAGGCAGATCTCTTATGTTTGAGGCCAGCCTTGTCTACCAAGTAAGTTCTAGGACAGTCAGGGCTTCATAGAGAAACCTTGTTTGGAAAAAAAGAGCCAATCAATCAATCAATCAGTCAGTCAGTCAAAACCAAATCTGGCATTCCGGGCTTCTGATACCTTCACATAAACATACATGCAGGCAAAACACCAATGGGTGTAAAATAAAAATAAATTTWAAAATGCTTAATGAAAGAAGCCAGTCATAAAATATCCAGACTATCAAATGTCCAGAGATAAATCACTAGATTCTTGCTGGCTACCTAGGGTTGTCAGGGACTTAAGGAGTGAGGAT
The DNA here is from genome assembly GCA_002335545.1 of Apodemus speciosus. Lineage (NCBI taxonomy): Eukaryota > Metazoa > Chordata > Mammalia > Rodentia > Muridae > Apodemus > Apodemus speciosus. Next base: position 64,176 of record BDUI01007340.1, read on the forward strand.
TTTTTTTTTTTTTTTTAAAGATAAGGTCTCTTGTGGCCCACAGTGACTTCAAACTTACTATATACAGGAGACTGGCCTCTCAAGCATATCTCGGATTACAGATACGCTTTTACTACACACCTGGCTTTTTTTTTTTTTTTTTTTTTTTTTTTTTTTTTTTTGAGACAGGGTCTCATGCTGAACCAGCAGGCCTGAAACTGTTTCTGCCTTTCCAATGTTGGGATTACAGGCATGAGTTAGCATGCATGGCTGATTAATGATTGTTGATGAAAATTATAAATTTGATTAGGTTGATGTTTATAGAGGTCTTTTTAATATACTGAACATTATTAAGGTATATACTTTTAAATGGGTGAATTTTATGTGTATTATAGCTCATAAAGGTGTTAAAGAAGGAAAGAATTTTAAATAGATAGCACTTCTCATTTTATAGATGAGAAACTGAGGTGCATAAATGTTAAGCAACACACTTATTGAGATCTGATAAGTTTTAGAGTTGTGATTCAAAATTATATGTGTGCTATACTGCAGAATAATGATTCTTTAAAGATAAATAAGATTCTTATGGAACTTGGAGTTGGGAGTTTCTGAGCAGTTACTTGATCTAATCCCTTCATGTTGCTGATGAGAGTATTGAACCTCAGATAATACACTGACTCAGTCATGGCCCAGCTAATTATTGCAGTGAGGGATTTATGATCTGTTCACAAAGACAGGCAAGTCCACAGTCCACAGTGATGTAAAATGGAGAGGAATGTTAGCAGATAGGAGTAAGGCATTGTGCTGTGAAAGTCAGGAGGGGATGAGTTCAACTGAACATTCTTAAAAAGAGGCTGTGACATTTTGAAGCAGTAGTGGCTGTGAGGTCCTGAATGTCTCATTGTACATGTGGTGTGTGCAGCAGGTCACAGGTGATCTGAGTGGGAGAGTAGGGAGTGCTGACCTCTGTTAGCAGTGGGAATCACAGAAGATTATTTTGAAAAGTGTGTGTGTGTGTGTGTGTGTGTGTGTGTGTGNGAGAGAGAGAGAGAGAGAGAGAGAGAGAGAGAGAGAGAGAGAGAGAGAGAGAGACAGGGTAGCTTTGTGGCGTGTCCTTCTTCCCCTTTATGTGGATTCTAAGAATGGAGCTGAGGTCATCAGGCTGGCATGGCACGTGCTTACAACACCAATCCATCTTGCCAGCTCTTCACTGCAAAAAATTGAGAAGCTCTGTAGCAAGGTCACTGACTTGCTTGAGGAAATGTGTACGAAGGAAGGATTGGGAGGAACAGGGATTGACGATTTGGAGGTGGTGATGTTATTGCAGTGCCCAAGGTGAGACTCAGTTGTGGTGGGATTCTCAGCATGAGTGGTCTCACTGGAATTAGACAGCTCTCAGAAGCCATGTTAGACGTGAAGCTCCCTCCATGGAGTGCCAGGCTCCACCTGATAATGATTGTCCCAAGCATGGAGGGAAGGTGTTGAATGACTTTGGATATGTATTCTCAGTGGTCACTGTCATGGAACACATGGCCAAGGTCGGGAAGCCGGCTAATGCCTGTGATCCCAGCTCTCAAGAGTCAAAGGCAAGAAGGTCAGGATTCAAGGCCCTCTTCAGTTACTTAGCAAAGAAGAGGACTGCTGGCCAGGGGTAAGGAGAACAAAACCGAAGTCAGATTACTGTAGAAGCAGGAACTGGGCAGCACTTCCTCTCCAAGGTTCTGTGTACTAGGAGTGTGAAAGTGGTCTAGCAGGTTTGCTCTAGACCCCAGGATCTACCTCCTGCCTTGTGACAGGGGAGGCCGTGCACCCCACTGTGGGACTGTTCTTTGAGTGTGTAACTTGTTGGCTGGCTTTGTTTGGGAGTGTTGTTCTGCAGTGTTTGGGAGTGTCGCGGCAGGAGGAGGCAGCAGTATCTTTTATGATTCACCCTTGGAAACATAAGCTTGAACCTGGAAGGATACAACCCACACTTGAGAGAATTCAGGTCCTGTTCTTTGGAAAGAAGCATATTAAATAATTTATAAGCCTATTTTTCAAATACATTTCAAACAGGTGAAGCATACTGAGAAACAAACTGTGGCTAAGGAGTGGGGAGACTGGATTTCAGAGCTGCTCTGTCCCTCCTAGGAACCCCTGAGGGTGTGATTGCTCCTCCTGGAACCTGACTAACATCCTTAAAGATAGGGGCCGTAAAGCTCAGCCTCCTTAGGGGTGTGACGGTGATAGTCACTGCGCAAACCAAGCACACACAGGAGCCTGGAGGCCGGAAAGGTGCGAGCGCTTTCCACTGACAGGCACAGCTCTGCAGCCCATCCTGGAGCTCATCAGTCGCTGTGCAATCTGAACATTCTGTAAAGGAAACTGGGGATCCGTCTCATGAACTTATGAGGAGTGAATGGAATTCTTGCAGTATGTTTAGCATGATGTATGTATGTATTAAGCATGACTTAATAAGTAATAGCTTTAGATTCTTCCCACTCTTGTTCATTCTCCCGTGGCTTTCTGAGCATTACCTAGTACTTGGGCCTAGGGTTTTTATATGGATGTTGATTATATAGGTCATTATTAAGTTTCAGTTGTAGTTTTAGCTGTTAAAGGATTCTCTTTGTTTTCTTCATATGCCTTTGGCAAGCTCTGACATTAAACATTTTCTTTTAAAAAATTTAAGCTGGGCGGTGGTGGCGCACGCCTGTAATCCCAGCACTTGGGAGGCAGAGGCAGGCTGATCTCTGAGTTCAAGGCCAGCCTGGTCTACAGAGTGAGATCCAGGACAGCCAGGGCTACACAGAGAAACCCTGTCTCAAAAAACCACAAAAAATTAAAATAAATTCTAATACTACTACCATTATTTTTTTATACTACTAATAGAGAGTGTTTTGTGTTTGTGTACCACATGTATGCCTGATGCCTAAGGAGTCTAGAAGAGATTATTGGATTCCCTGGAACTGGAGTTACTGATGACTTTGAGCTGCTGTGTGGGTGCTAGGAATAAAACCTAGGTTTTATAGAAGCTCTTATTTACTGAGACACCTTTTCAAGCCCCTGATTTACAAATCCCATTTGTAAGGTTGGTATAGTGACTCATGCCTGTCCATAATTCTAGCAGGGGAATCAGGAGTTCAAGGTTGTCCTTAGCAACACACTGAGTTTAAGGCCAGACTGAGTGCGCACGCGCACACACACATGTGCGTGCCAAAAAGTGTGTGTGGGCATTGTATCACTGATTGTAATTGTTTTTATTTTTACTTATGTTTGTATAGACACAAGTGCAAGTGCCCAGGAAGGGCTGGCTACAGGAGAGTGTCAGATCCACTGGGGCTGGAGCCACGGCTGCCTCCAGCTGCCTGATACAGCTGGGAACTGAACTTGAGTCCTTTGCAAAAACAGCATGTGCTCTTAAACATTGGTGATGCGTCTCTTCAGCCTCTGGCCATTGGGGGGTTTTTTTTCTTTTATTTTCATTTTCTGGAAGTGGTAATTTTACATTCTAAACAAATTGATTTTTTTCATGCATAAAGTAAACATTTCTGAATGAATGAATACATTAAGAAAGATTTTGTGCTGAAAATACAGCCCAGTGGCCGAAAGTCCTTCCTGTACAAACATGAGGTTTTGATTTAGATTCTGGCACCTGTGTAAAAAGCGAGGCACTGCTGGGAGGAAGAAATAGGTAGATCTGAGGACTTGCTGGCCAGATGGACAGGCCAGTAGTGAGCTCCAGGTGGAATGAGAGACCTGCCTCAGGCAGGATAGAGAAACACCTGACTCTGCCCTGTCTCAGACCGCGGGGTGGGAAGAGAGCTGACCGAGCTCAGTTTTGGCTTCTGGATGCATGTATGGACAGATGCCCTCAGCACACATGTGCACACACATACAACACACAACATACCACTTAAATATTTTCATTCTTTGGTGTTGGAGAGATGGCTCAGTTGCTAAGAGAACCTGCTCCTTTTCTATAGGAGTTCTGAGTTTGGTTCCCAGGACCCATGTCAGAGGGTTCACAATGGGTAATTCCAGTGTCACAGGATCTGACACTTCCTCTGGCCTCTGAGGGCACCTGCTATACATATGATGTACACATAGTTTTGCTTTTTTTTAAAACTTCTTCAAATGATAAGATTATTTCATCTTATTTCTTTTCAGAACTTGTTAAACAACAGAGTATTTTCTCATTTCTTGACTATACTTGGTTATGCTAATTTCTTTTTTTTTTTTTTTTAGGAGTTATTTATTTTATGTATGTGAGTACACTGTCACTGTCTTCAGACACACAAGAAGAGAGCATCGGATCCCATTACAGATGGTTGCTGGGATCGGGAGGCAGAGGTGGTGGATTTCCATGAGTTTGAGGCCAGCCTGGTCTACAGAGCAAGTTTCAGGACAGCAATGGCTATATAGAGAAACCTTGTCTATAAACAAACAGGAATATACTGTCATAGAATTGTAAAGCTCCGTCTATGAGAACTACCATGTGGATACTAGAGGCAGAACCTGTGTCCTCCGCCACAGCAGTGCGCTCTTAACTCATGAGTCGCCGTCTCTCAGTCCCTTGCTCAACTTGTTACAGTCTCATTTTCTTTTGAGAACCTAGAGTGTTTTTAAAAACTGTTCCAGAATGGGCCAAAGTAAGTGGGTTCAAGTCACAGCAACACTGACTGGTGCTCTTTACATGGTTGAGATGAGGCAGGAGACTTCCGAGGAAGGCTGTGGTGACTGCAAGAACACAGTAGCAGGAGGGTCATGCACTCTGACTAGGTAATGTTTTTGAGTCCTGGCTGGCCTGGAACCCACTGTGTAAACCTGTCTGGCTTTGAAACCACACAGATCCTCCTGCCTCTGTCCCCCAAGAGCTGGAATTAGAAGTGTGTGTCATGATGCTCAGTGTCAGTCAACATTTAAAGTGAGGATGCATTGTGGAGAGGGCTGTAGCTGTGGCTTGCTGGCTGGGTGTATCTGCTACCTCTCAAGGTATTGTATTGCTTGCAGGTAAAATAGGTTAAAAATTTTAAAAAATGTAAGTGATTGAAACGTTTCAACAGGGTATAAAAGTTAAGTGAAATTCAGTTCCAGCGTTCATAGGAGTTATTTTACTTATAAATTCCTTTTGCTAACATATTGCTCATGTGTAGGGCTTTGTTGCTGCTGCCGTTGTTTTTGTTGTTTTTTTGAGTTGGAATCTTTATGTAGCTTTGGCTGTTCTGGAACTCACCTCCCATTACTCTCTGCCATAGATTCTCTTTCTTTTCTAAGTAGTCCCATACTTTGGTGACCCAGGGGTGTGGGCGCCTTACCTGTGGCTGCATCACTGGAGGAAGTGTCTTTGCTCGTTCACTGCCCTCTGCCTTGTGTAAGTCTTCAGAAGAGGGCCCGATCCCCTCCTCTACCCATGTCAGGATAGTGATGGTCCCTTAGGGTGGCGGTCTTGTCTAGCTGATCCTAGCTCAGAAGTGCAGTTAGTGGTGCTGTGCAGGGAGGTTAGCATCTCTCACTTCCTGTCCTCCCCCCCCCCCNCCCCCCCCAGCTCTCACGTGCCCTGCAGCTCTTCTGAGACAGTCCCTGAGTGCTGGAGGGCCGACGAGCCATGGCGGCTGAGTACTGAACAGCTGGTCATTCTCCTGTGCTTGGACTGTCCTTTACACTCACTGCTGACAGGTTTTCTGAGAGAAGCGTCTCTGAGCAAAGGCAGCAGTGACACTGTGTTCTGGGGGTAAGCACAAGCATCAGGAAGGCACTTTGATGGGCACATCATGACTGTTCAGAGAAGCAATGTGACTCTGTTTTGTGAAGTGGCAGCTGGTTACCTTCTTAACAGACTTTCTCGGTTGTACCAGGTCTTTCTTGGGGATTGGTTTTGCTACATAGAGGTTTCCACAGCCAAGTCTAAGAACGCCTTTACCTAGCAAGCCTTTATAGCAAGGACTCTTTCAACCCAGTTCCAGCTTGATTTTCTGTGTTCTGAGACAAAGGTACAAGGCATCATTACCGGTAATGCAGAAGTGTCTAGTTCTGGTGGACAAGAGTGACAGTTCCTGTTTTCTTTTGGAGACTGCATGGGCCTTTCTGACTGATAGCTTATAGCGAGGTAGCCTCCTCCTCTTGGCATGGGGACTTTTTTTTTTTTTTTTTAAATTGTTGTTTTTTGGTATGGTTTTATCTACCAGCACAGGGTATGTTTAAAATGTTTTTTTAAAATTTCTTATCAGTTATCAGATTTCTGTAGGATTTTTTTTCACAGCTTCTTAGTTTTAGTTGATCATTCTGACAACTCAGCCTTCCTCTGCATTCCTGACCACTCCTGTTTTTAGACAGGACCTCAGACTGTAGATCAGATTGGCCTAAAACTTTTGTCTTTCTTCCTCAGTCTTCCAAGGGCTGAAGCCACTTTCTGGCTTTAGTCACCATTAATTCTGATGTAGCTTTAAAAACTTCCCCAAAGAGAAGTTTGCTAGAATAGTTGAGTAAGATGTGACAAAGAAGACAATATTGAGAAAATACAAGTAAGCTTTTGTGTGTGTTTAGTTTTGTGTGTGTGTGTGTGTGTGTTTAGTTTTAATGATAGCAAATGCTTTATGTGAAATGATGAATGGATTCAAATTCACAAATGTTCAAATAATGAATTTTACCAGTAGGTGGCAACAATAAATCAGTATTTAATTTTGTAGTATAACTAATAGCAAGATACACTTTATTCTTCCGACCAGTAAACAATTGTGTGCTAATGCCCTTATAGTATACACTTTTTAAAAAGTGCATATAGTGTTCATTAAACGAAATAGCCTGAAACCCAACAGGTGTCCCCTGCTTCTGCCTCCTGAGTGAGTGCTAGGTATATAAAGACAAGCGCCACTACACCTGCTCTTCTTGTGTATCTTGACTTGGCCTCAAATTCTTTCAGTAGCTGACAATGAACTCACAAATGCTCAAAGTACAGGCTTGTGTTGTTATGCCCAGTTTTGCGTAGTTTATTTTTTTATTTTTTTATTTTTTTAAAGACAGTCTTACGCTGTAGACTAGGCTGCAGAGCGCACAGCCAGTGCTGCATAGTGCATTCTAAGAGTAATGGGTGTTTTGAGAGTTCCGCTGTTGTTTTGTGTCTCACTGTGTTTGTTCTGAAGCTGACCTGACGCTTCCTCTGTAGAGAGAGCGTGAGACTCATTAAACAGACCAAGAGTGCCTTGGGCTCTTGAGCGTTTTCCCCCCTGCTGCAGGTTCTGGGATCACATGCCCATGCCCCCAGCTTCATTCCCAAACCCAGTGATGATGTGGCTGTCTGTTCAGTGTCTGCTGACTGTAAAGGGGTTGACATGGGCTTAGGAGCTCAACTCCTCCCTCCAGGTTTATAATAGTCTAGATGTTAGGAGTTACCAAAAGTACAAACAATTCTACTTGATTCCAGTGATTAAGTAGTATTAATCTTAAATGATTTATTTACTAGTATTTATCAATATTTAGATCTGATTTTCTTTGGCGAATAGTTTGATTTTAAGTTAAAGGGTAGTTCTGCCATCTTTTGGTCCTCCTTACTGTTAAAATATTCATTTATTTGTTCGTATTTTCATTCACTGACAGGTCTTACTCTGTAGGCCAGACGGGATGTGGACTCCAGCCTGCCTCTGCCCCTGTGCAGGGATGACAGGTGTGCCTGTTTACTTTGTGTTTGGCATTTTGCTTTGTTCAGTGCACATGGACAGCCTGAGTAGAATGTTTGCAGCTGGATTCTTCAGCATTTAGGCATATGAGGGTGTAACTCCATCATAGCTTGGATGACCTCAGGTGACACCCTGCTGAACAACTGGAGATTGTGGTTTCTGTAATTCTGTATACCCTCACAATTCAACACTTGCCTTTGAAAGGTGCTAATGAATTAATAACTAATTTAAAGGAGATCCCTCATACTAACTTCCTCCCTCCTTCCCGCCCTCCTCCCGTCTCTACCCCCTCCTTTGTTTCTTTCTTCCTTTCATTTTTCCAGACAGGGTTTCCCTGTGTAGCCCTTGTTGCCTCTGCCTCTCTGGCATCAAAGGTGTGCACCACATTACCCGGCTTAAAGGAACTTTTACATGGTGAGGTGAAATACTTTTTCTTTGATTTCATTTTGTTAAATGTCTTCATTGTTCACTTAGATCAGTGGTTCTCAACCTGAGGGTCTCCTGTGGGGGGATTGAATGACATTTCACAGGGGCCACCTAATGATTCATAATAGTAGCAAAATGACAGTTATGAAGTAACAGCCAACTCCCCAGCTCTGCCTAATGCATTTTGACCCAGTGGTTTCTCACCAGCTGCATCAGGGTGATTTAGGACTGAGGGAGAATGTTTGGCTTGGCAAGAGTTTCTGAGCAAATGAGACAAACTGAGGCACCACCTTTAGTCTCAGCACATGAGAGACATAGGCAGGCAAATCTCTCCTCGAGGCCAGGGCTACACAGTAATGAATAAGATCATGTCTTTAAAAAGAAAGAAAGAGTGGAGAGGGAAGAGAAAGCAGGGAGGCCCTTGAAGTGAAATGCGTACAGCATGGTATAACCTGTGTCTTATTATGGCGAATAAGTAATTGGCAGTTATACGGCTGGCCAGCTGTGGTGTGAACCCAGTTCCTAACGTTTCAGTGTCTGGAAACAGCTGTGCTCACTACGCAGTGGTGTTCTTTCTGTACTCCGGGAACTGCCAGGCCACAGTTAGCCATCCTCTGGATATTTCATGGTAGAAAGAATTCTGGAATTTTGGTTTCTTTAAAAACCAGAAATATTATAAGAATATGTTTTCATTTTAATCCTAGGTGTGGGSATGTGGGGCTGCTTTGGACCGTCAGCAGCAGCTGAATCTGATTTGCCTTGCGCTCTAGCAGAGACATGTTTTTGCCAGCTACAGATAGTTTCTGTGATTGTGTGATGTTTGGATTACATACTCTTGTGAGGGTACGTAAAGGCTAGAGCCCCGGTAGGTAAGGCGGGTGGCTGTTGGTTGGTCAGGGGTGGGCTGCGGTTTGTTAGTGGTCATGCTCAAAGGAGAAACAAGGAGAAAGAAATTAGATCCAGATCTCTCTCTCCCTCTCCCTCTCCCTCTCCCTCTCCCTCTCCCTCTCCCTCCCCCCCCCTCCTCTCTGTTTCCCTTCTATTTAGTGATAGGGAGAAAATGGGGAGGGGGGATAAAGGTGAGAAAAAGAATCCACAGCCTTGGCAAAGATCAGCTACA
>BDUI01007341.1:24600-39171 GCA_002335545.1 Apodemus speciosus
TTTAGCAACAATGTCTACGAAAAAGTAGGTGAAGAAATTACCTTTCTGTAATGCTTGGTATGGTTGTGTCAATAATGCGTGTGTGTGTGTGTGTGTGTGTGTGAGAGAGAGAGAGAGAGAGAGAGAGAGAGAGAGAGAGAGAGAGAGAGAGAGAGCAGGGAGGGGGTGAAGTTATATTTATTCGTGTGAAGGTACAGAAGTACCATAGTATACATATGTAGGTCAGAGGATACCTAGGTTAATGTTTAATCTATTGTTCATGTTTTCATACACTATGCTACTTGGTGTGAGTGTTTCTGGTAAATCTTTCTCTGGCTTTCTCTGCAAGGGTGCTGGTATGACAGAAGGTGWGGCTGTATCGGACTTTTTACACAGGTTCCTGGATCAGAGCTCAGGTAAAAAGGGTTGCATTGACTCACCATCTCACTGGCCCTATTAGGGTTTCTTTCTTTTTTTATTATTAGACATAGTCTTTATTTACATTTCAAATGTTGTCCCCTTTCCTGGTTCCCTCTCCCCCCAAAATCCCATAAGCCATCTCCTCTTCCCCAATCAACCCTCCCCTGCTTCCCTGTCCTGGTATTCCTCTACACTATGACATCAAGTCTCTCCAGGACCAAGGGCCTCTCCTCCCTTTGATGTCCATCATGACCATCCTCTGTTGCTTATGTGTCTGGAGCCATGGGTAACTCCATKTGCACTATCTGGTTGATGGTTTTGTCCCTGGGAGCTCTGGKAGTACTGGGTGATTCATATTGTTGTTCCTCCTATGGCACTGCAAACCCCTTCAGCTTCTTGGGTCCTTTCTCTAGCTCCTCCATTGGGGACCCTGTGCTCCATTCAATGGCTGGCTGAGACTGCCCCCCTCTGTATTTTTCATACACTAGCAGAGCCTCCCAGGTGACAGCTTTATCCAGCTCCAGTCAGCAAGCACTTGTAGGCATTGATAATAGCGTCTGGGTTTTGTAACTGTGTATGGGATGGATCCCTGGGTGGGGGAGTCTCTGGCTTGTCTTTCCCTCAGACTCTGCTCCCCCCTTTGTCTCTGTATCTCCTTCTGTGGGTATTTTGTTCCCCTTTCTACAAAAGACCCAAGTATTCATACTTTGTTCTTCCTCCTTCTTGGGCACCATTTGATATGTGAAATGTGTCTTGGGTATTCCAAGCTTCTGGGCTAATATCCACTTATCAGTGAGTACATACCATGTGTGCTCTTTTGTGATTGGGTTACCTCACTCAGGATAATATTTTCCAGTTCCATCCATTTGTCTAAGAATTTCATGAATTCATTTTTTAATGGCTAAATAGTACTTCATTTTGTATATATACCACATTTTCTGTATCCATTCCTCCATTGAAGGACTTCAGGGTTCTTTACAGCTTCTAGCTATTATAAATAGGGCTGTTATGAACATAGTGGAGCATGTGTCCTTATTACATGCTGGGGAATCCTCTGGGTATATGCCCAGGAGTGGTATAATGGGGTCCTCTGGTAGTATTATGCCCAGTTTTCTGAGGAACCGCCAAACTGATTTCCAGAGTGGTTGTACCAGCTTGCAATCCCACCAGCAGTGGAGGAGTATTCCTCTTTCTCCACAACCTCTCCAGCACCTGCTGTCTACTGAGTTTTTTTATCTTAACCATTCTGACTGGTTTCTAAGAAAGCAAAAGAAACAAAAACCAATCAATCAATCAATCAATAAATAAATAAAATCAAGTGGGTAAAGATAAAATCCTCCGAACTAGAATTACCTATTCAGGGCAATTACACTTGAATGAAAACTCTCTAGTTTTGTATCTAGAATCTGTCACTATTTGCACTGCCTTGAAAGAAAAATAACAGTAACAATGAAAGAAAAAAAGAGGTTTTAGAAGGTGACTCCCTAGTTCTGCTTCCATTATTGGCTTTGATATGGATTAAATAATAACAAGACCTCCATTTTCCCCATTGTTGAAGATTTTTTCCAGAGTGTTCATATTTGCCCTTGTAGTCCTTAGGTAAAATGAGATTTGGGTTCTTATTGTGCAGATGGGTTTTCAAATCAACAGTCCACTAAGACCTTCTGAGAACCAGGTTTACTTGACTTAAAATGTCTTTCTGAAACCAACCAATCACAATGATGTTGCATCTTGTGACAGTGTGTATTATGGTAAAGCCTAATGCAGAAATTCTCTTTTGTTAAGACKTGCTTGATTGCAAAAGTCCTGTATAAGAACTTCTCTGATACAACTTTGAWACCACCTCCTACTAAGGAGAACTTCAAGCTTGGTCTGGCCATAAAAATAAGGATTTGCTTACAATATCTTGGTATAAGTTCATGGTTTTCAATGTTACAACAAAGTGATTTCAAAAGGAGTACCYGGTAGMAATTGGAGGAAAGAAAGGAAAGGGTGTCAAATAGGGTATGTTTTAATAAAATAAAACAAGAAATGAAAGGACCTTGGTAAAATTCATAAAATTAAGTCATAATAAAAATTGAGTGTCTTTAAAATTAACATTAAAAGTTGAGTGAAATTTGTATTTTTCCTARTTGATATATTAACGGAATGTAATCCAGAATAATAATAGCAAAAATTGGGTAATAACAGGGCATGGATAAGAGGAATCTTTGACAGCATTKTCATAAGAGATGTGTGGAGGGGTTAGAGCTTGCACCACCTCTGATTTGCATGCCAAAGCAATCTCAAATGAGGTAYAAATGCATACTGTGCAATTCAGGAAAAGCACAAASTATTTAAAGAGAAATATGTTTGATCTGCGAAGAGGAAAGAAGTGGAATCTTATAAAATGCTCAATTTAAATTAGTGGAGACAGAAAATGGAACAAGAGGTACCATGCTGACACTTAATTTAAAAAGCTTTATTGGTTTCAGGCAAAACTAACTTCATAGCAAATAAAATTATCAGAAATAATGAGAGGGAATTTACTTAAATGATAAAAGACTTAGTTCTCTGACAAGATCCAACACACGTTAATTTGCATACTTGCAACAAGATGTCAAGATACATGAGTATGAGTAAAACCAGTCAGAGGTAAAGAAGGGATGAGTTGAGTCCTCTTCTCCAGTTAGAGAGACTCCAGCATCCATCTTTCAGTGATTGATAGACCAAGCCGACAGGAAATCACTAGGACATTATTGCTCTGCAGTCTTTTCAGTATCTTTCAGGCCCCAAGACCTCAGACAATATTAGCTGCATGATAGTGCAGTAGTCACTTCATCTTGTTTCGATCCATCTTCTATAGATAACTGTAGAGAAAAAGGCTGAGATGGGGCTGCCTGTGTGAGCAGGGATTATAACAATGCATTCCTAATGATCTCCAGTGTTGGAAACTGAGAAAGCAACTAGGAAAATATAAATAGACAGACTATCGCAGCTCATTTCCCCTCAGTTTATCCACTAGTCACAGTACTCTGGTTTCTAGGTGATGTTTTTTTTTCTCTNACACACACACACACACACACACACACACACACACACACACACACACACTAAAGCAATGAGACCACATACTAGTGGTATCTTTTTAAATCCATGAATGTAATGAGTGAATTGGAATCATGGCTTGTGTAATTGAAAGGATAAATTATTTTAGGTCATTTAAAAACTTTATTTGGCAATACAGCCCTTGTTGATAGAATGCACTGTGTGCATTGTTTGTAYCTGAATACTGAACTTTATCTCTTGCTGAATAGAACAGATCCCTATGAGAGAGACCCCGTGTACTTTGCATTCTCCATCAATAGAATCTACCCTTATGTTTATCACAAACCATTCCTCTAGGCCCTATCCCTGAACTCTGTTTGTCAGCCAATAGAAATCATTCTTATTTAAAAGTCACAACTACCTTGCTACCTTGCTACCTTGCTACCTTGCTACCTTGCTAGGGGGGATCTATGTAGCTATGCCTAAAAGTTTGTTATGGTAATTGTCCCATGGAATCCATTCCTAAGGTTTTGCTATTCTTAAATGTGTAAGAAGAGTCAACTATCAGGTCAGTTTCTGAAAAATTTAGACTCAGTGTCTGTAAAGAGGATACGGGCTTGAGTTTCATTCTTCACCTTCTGTCAWTTGTCTCCTTGTGGGATGTGAGGCTTGGTGGGGAGGTCCCCCAAAACAAGAGAATTTAGCATACTTCCTATCGGATGCAAAAATAGACAATATAGCCACAATAATCATGGGACTGAGAGATGGTTTATCAACTAAGACTCTAATTGGTCTTGCAGACGACCCAGTACCCAATATGCTGACTCACAATTGTCTATGAGTCCAATTCCATAGAATACTATACACTAATTTGACCTCTGTAGGTAATGGGCAAGTTATATACATGCAAGCAAAGCACTCATCTACACAGAAGAAAAGCAAATATGTTTTAAAAAATAACTTTGTGCCTTTATTCAAGATTCCCAGGACAGAATTGGCCTACTTCTCTTTATAGTGGCTCAACCTAAAAATATCTTCTATTGTTTGTTAAAAAATATGAAAAAGTATTGTAATTTGAGTATAGTATAAGAAGGCAAATAAGTCAATCACACATAAATAAAACATAAATTGTTTAAAGTTCAGGTCTCCCTCTTAGGAGTGGGCTCCTTATTAGATGGATTTTTGTTTTGCAGTGGACATCCACCTTTTAGAGCAGAGATTAAAAGTTCAGGTTTGAGTTGCTAAACCATCTCTCAATCCTATGATTATTGTTTCTAGAACTGGGACTGGGCCTTGGGTACMACAGAGAGCAGAGTCAGCTCCAGGACCTTGAATGAAATGTCAATAAAAGTGTACTAGGTACTTGTTGGTGAGTACTCATCATCCCACAGATGATGGCAGGGCCTTTCCCAGACTTAAAGATGTGCAGTCCAGTATTCCACAAATGAGTAATGGCCTCTATTATGCTTCCTTGGGTAGCCTGTGCAGTAAGAAGTGAGGCTGTCTGACTTACATGAGGTAATAGCAGGGGAAACACTTTCAAAAGCATATTGAATACAGATACACTAGGTAGTGGATGAGGAAAAACAGAAGGAAAAACAGAAGTTGGCCTGTGAAGCTCTAAAAACAGTGAAACAAGCATCTCTTTCTCTATTTCCTCCAGTAACATCATATCATATATATTTTCAGATGCTTTGCTGAGAAACCAAAATATTACTTGTTTAAAAAGATCCACAGATTAAAACTCAAAATGAATTCTGAATTCTGCGCCAAATTTTTACCTTTTTTTATGTATTTTGATTCTCAGTGTTTTCTAGTCTTGTCAACTGATATATTAGGACTGATAAAATTGTAGATAAATTTTGGTAACAAATGATGGAATTAACAGATGTAAGACCCACGAGATATCAAACAAGCTTAAAGTATTTTTTCCTCTTCATTTCCTTAACAGTCAAGTCAGTATCTTTCTGTTATGTTTAAAATATTGGACATTGAAGTGAATATTGGACATTTAATTAAATACAAACAACTTAACCAGTGGCTTTGGGAAAATTACTCTTCTCTCTRAATCCCAGCCTTCCCATKAATAAAGCCTAAATGTAACAGTTTCTACCTCAAAGATGTGAATTAGAAATGAGATAATTTAGAAACTTCCTGTGAATTCTTATCATGGAGATGCTCAGGAAAATTCATCAAAAATGTTTAAAACAGATTTGTGCTAAAATAAAAAAGTAATAAGCATGTATAAAGTATCACACGCCAATAAAAATCATTACATTCATTTAAATGAATTAAATGGAGTAATGTGGCTCATTTCGTAGGGAACTTGCCTAATCTGCAGGAAGCCCTGGGTTTGACCACTAGCACCCCATGAACAGCATGGTGGCATTCTAATGTCTGCCCTCAGAGGTTGAAGAGAGCTTCACATTTATCCTTTATTACATATCAAGTTTGAGGTGAACCTAGGGCTATGAGAGCTTCTTTCACTCCCCTATAATATATAATGTTCAAAAGCAAAATTTAAAACAATAAAATGAATGGTCAGCCCAGAGGACATCTTATGAAAAAGCAAAAGTAAACAATCTATATGTTCTGGAGGATCTAGTCTCTGTCACAAATATTTTTCTTGTGATGTTAGAGCAAGAAGAGAAAAAGGAATGAGATATAAGTAATATTTATGTGTATGCACTTGCATTTTTCAATAACTATTCATAAAACAGGTGGTCAGCTACCTTTGACTACATGCTGTTGGCCTCTGTTCTAATTTATGCACCTTTCATAAGTCTYGCTATTCTATCGTGAAAGTATAAAAGGAGTTGTAGGGGGAGTTTTACCAGTAGTTTCCCTAGTCGTTTGATTGGCTAAATAAAGACCCCAGAAGCTAATCGTTGGGCAAAGATATGGAGGCTGGTTTTCCGGGTCTGATAGAGGAAGAGGAAGACAGGATAGGGAAGGAAGACCTTTTCCACTAGGCAGTGGAATGCAAGTTCCACCTGCAGACGCCACAGGAAGAATTCCAACATAGAACAGCGGATGAGTTTAAGACAATAGAATAGGACAATAGATTCCGAGCCCAGCGGTTGTAACTTCTGACTGATCTTAAATATTAAGATTGTCTGGTGTTTTCATTGGTGACAATTCAGGTGGGCAAGAAAGAGGGTACAGCTGTGGGGCAACCTCAGCAGCGGGGGCGGATGGTTGGTGGAACACTAGCGGTAACTCCAGACATTCTCAAGAGGGACAGATGCTGGGAGACTTAGAAAAGCCAAGCAGAGGAACGGGCAGTGGTCTAGGAAAAAGCCCTGCAGACAACCTGGCAGTGGCTGTTCTCAGAGCATAGCCGGGAAGGCTCTCCTGGAGTTTGTGGGAAAAGCATTAGTGGGAACAAGTGTGRATGTTTTAAAATTACATGCAACAGGAAGTTAGTTTAATTATTATTGTTTTGTTGTTATGGATATATGCTTGTATTTTACAACAATTGAATTAAGCTTCATTTTTTGAAGTAATTAACAAGAAAAGAGATAGTGAAACACCTAATATTTGCTTTATTAAGAACCTTTCAAGAAAAAAATCCAAGGTATAGACAAATACTTAGATAAGATAACCAATTTAGTCAAAGAAGAATGTGCTCCTAATAGACTGAATTAAAAGAAGTCCACTACTTCCTATTTTTCTGCCTTCTGCCTGCCTGCCTGTCTGTCTGTCTGTTTGTCTATCAATCAATCTAGCCAACTATCTATCTCTGATGAAAATTGACAAGTCAATTTTGACATTTTTAAAAAGTTAAATAATTCAAAAGACATTATCTGAAGATGGAGGGTAGAGCATTCCCTACTAATTTTTTTTAAAAGGTACTTTATTTTCATCTGTATCTTCCACTTTCTTAACAACTCTTCATCAGTGGTCTTCAACCTTTCAAATGCTGCAACCTTTAATATAGCTCCTCATGCCTTGGTGACCCCCAACTATAAAATTATTTTGTTGCTACTTCGTAACTGTAATTTTACTATTGTTAAGAATTATAATGTAAATATCTGATATGACACCCCTGTGAAAGGCTCATCTGGTCCCCCCACCCCAGAGCCCACAGGTTGAGAACCAGTGCTCTGAATGATGAGAGCAAAGGAAAGAGGTAAGGTCCCAATAATGTTCTTTTGGCCGCTCAAACAACATGAGCTAATGCTATCAGCTCTACACATACACTCTCCGAAAAAGACAATCCTGTATCAGCAAAGAAATGGGCACTTTTCAAATAGGAAGGATTCTTTCACAACTGTAACCTTTGCGAAGTTCAAAGACTCTGTGATACAGCTTAGAGTTTTGGTAGCTTGYTATAAACAGTCAGGTTTGGGGACAGATTGTTAACAAGAGAGTGCAGGTAATAAGCACAACAAATGCTCCAAGAGTCAAAAGTTGCATCCATCCTGAAGCCTGGGATGGAAAGCCAGAATGTGATGGAAGGAGAAGGGAAAGGTGCCTCAATTTCCCCGAAACCCCAGTCTTCTCCAGAAGGGCCCTGTGCCCATGGAAAGGAGCCCAAGCTGCTGAGGTCTGTCCTCTGAATCTGAGGCACAGTTGGTGAAGTCTTGAGATAATACAAGATCATCTGGTCTCATGCTCAGAATGTAGAAATCAATTGATTTGGAGCATGGCCTGAGAACTTGTTTTAAATTTTTTTTAATTGAATATCGTCTTCATTTACATTGCCAATGGTAAAACCTTTCCCGATATCCCCTCTCCCCTAAGACCCCCCAACTCCTCCCCTTCCTCCTTCCCCCTGCCTCCCGTATATGTCTCTCCACCCAACACACTCCCTCCTCCCCGCCTCAGTTTCCCTTTATTYGGGCCTCTGTTGAGCCTTTACCAGACCAAGGACAATTCCTCCCCCTAATGCCCAACAAGGCCTTCCTCTGCCACATTTTTGGCTGGAACCATGTGTGCCCCTTGGTTGATGGTTCAGTCCCCAGGAGTCTTGGGGCATCTGGGTGGCCGAAGACAACGAAACCATGATGAAATAATTCATAAGGTTCAATTTCCTATTTCTTTGTGTCTTTTCACAGAAATCTAGAATTTTGTTAAGTGTGGGTTTGTCCACTTCTAATTTTGCCAGGTTTTCCAAAACTACCACCAAAAACATCTTTCCCRTTTTATCTAGTAGACTAAAGTCTTTCTGTTGAATGTTGATTCACTTTCATTCCAAACAAGGCATGATATCCTGGGGTTGGAGTAGTCTTAAGCACACACACAACCCAATATATATGAGTGACAGAGACTACATCCCCCGGAACATTTATATTGTTTACAAAAGTCTTCAGAAGCTGTAATCTGGAACAATGACTGCTCCATGCATCCACCTAGTCTATGTAACACCAAGTGGGAAGGCTGAGTCTACAGCATGGTTTGACTTCATTCTTGAGACCTCAGAGAGAAAAATTGAATATTTATTCTCAGCCTGATGTGCGTGATAATAAGACATCATGAGAAGAACAAATGGAAAGTTTGGCATCCCAGAAGGCAGGGTCCTAGGAAAAGAAAAGGTGCTGAGTTGGGTAAAGTGCAAAAAGGCTTCTCTTATGTGGACAACATCTTTTTTCATAAGATGTCCTCTGGGCTGGCAGTTCATTTTATTGTTTCAAATTTTGCTTTTGAACATTATATATTATGGGAGAGTGAAAGAAGCTCTCATAGCCCTAGGTTCACCTCAAACTTGATATGTAATAAAGGATAAATGTGAAGCTCTCTTCAAAATGCACTAGAGATGTTCAAATCAATATAGTTAGGCTATCTTGGTCAAAGTACTTATGGATTAAAACAATTCTTAGTAGAGTTATACACAACAATTAGTTGCTTTAGACTTAGTCTGATCAGTGGCATGGAGACTTGGTATAGACCTGATAATTTTGTTTGCAGGTTTGCAGGTAATACTCTTTAAATGTAATAGTGTCCAAAATGAATGGACNTTTTTTTGTCTTTTGTTTCTTGTTTGTAGTTTTGGCAGCACATAGCCTCTATGCATACATGACTTGAGCTATCTTCTTTGTGAATCATTGGCATTTTTGTCTTTTTGGTTTTGTTCTGATTTGTTGGGTTGTAGGCCTTTTTTTTTTTTTTTTTTTTTTTTTTTTTTTTGGTTCACACACTCACTACTTAAAGAAAATTTGCTACTTTGAGTTAACATTCACTGACTATTCCTTCAGAACTACGAGCCAAAGATTTTAGGAATTAATGGTCTATGCCTATGGTCAATGACTCAGAAATGACTTATATATGAGGCTGAGAAATTGTTCAACTAGATGCAATGCAAACTTAAAACATGACTCAAAGGCAAAAATGACTGTTTCCTTTCTTCAACCTACTTATTCATTAATTAAATCTGTCCCTCTTCCAGAATATCACAATTAAATCTTTAGAGTCATTTATTTCATATTATTATACAAGCTAGAATGACTAGGTGGATGCTTTCATTGTGTTTTTGTTGGTCTATATTTTTTATGATATCCAGATACTGCACAAACCTTTTCATGTTCTACACAGCATAACTTTTTGCCCATGTTCTTTCTAGAAATTTGTAATTTTAATATGCAACTATTCAAATTACATAGTACAACTCTATTCGTGTTTTGTTTTTTAAACTAAAAATAACAAAATTATATTAGTGTCTTCTCATTTCTTAATTAAAATGATAGAATAATTTTTATTTGAATATATACCCTTGATTATCTTAGTAATGCCATACTATGTAATGCCATCTTGATTGCCATAGAAATGACAGTAAGTCTAAATGTATAGTAATCTAAAGTCACTATATATGGGGAACTAATTTCTGTATTTTTTTATCYAACAAAAGATGGCCAAACTTCTTGCTTCCTTTCTCACATATTGTTCCCCTTAATTCTGGCAATTCATCATAACATATCGATCATAAAAATKCTTAATCTCTTTCTTTTTTTTCATTAAAAATTTCTTTTGCATTTCATTAGTAATAGGAAGAAAATTTTGTAAGACTTTGGGGTCAGGGGACCCAAACACCAGACATTTTGCCCTAAGACATTTCCCTCCAGCCCTTTACCTTCTCACCAAAAGATGCAAGATAAGAACTGTCAAATTTCTCCTTTCAAATTTGTTTAGTTTCTTTAATTTAATATCCAACATACTTACTTAATTTAATATATCTAATGATTTAAAGAACATATTTATTTTCATAATGGCAATGCTTTTTGCCTTTTTAAAAAAATTCTATATTCTTTATTTACATTCCAAATGCCTTCCCCTTTCCCGGTTCCTTCCTCCCCATAAGTCCCATAAGCCCTCTTCCCTCCACCCATTNATTTCATGAATTCATTGTTTTTAATTGCTGAGTAGTATTCCATTGTGTAAATATACCACATTTTCTGTATCCATTCCTCCATTKAGGGACATCTGGGTTCTTTCCAGCTTCGAAAGCCCACAAACACATGGAAGCTAAAAAATGCTTAATCTATTTCTAAAGAAGGTCAAATAGTTTCTTCTCTAGCCAACAACACATGCAGTTCATCACTTTGTCTTAGTTGATTTCAGAAGWAAGCAATATTATTTGAATTCTGTTTTTCAATCCCTCTAATGATGGGGAAAGTTAGAATCACTCATCCTGTGATCCCATACTATAACTTTATCCTGTTGCATAACAATTATACACATTAAAGATTAAAGTAATCACATTTTCATATCTCTTCCAATACAGCAAAATAGCTGAAATCAGTTGAAGGAGTCTTCTACTTTGAGCCTTCTGGGTATCAGCTGATATTAAAATGTTAAAGCTCATTTCTTACATAAACAGGTTTACAACTGATGATGGATCCTTAGTAGGATCAGTTCTTAGAGCATGTTGGTATTCTAACATGACRTTTTCTCTTGTGATGGGCTTGAGACTGTTCCATTCTAAGGTAGGCACAAAATACAACTTGCATCTCTTTAAGTCTAGGTTTTAGTAGTTTCCCAAATTATTTATCAAATTCTATTTGTCCGAACAACTTTCAGACCAAGCTAGGGCAAGAATAGAGAAATCAAGCTATGCTACCTGATCTCTGGAAAAATATGTACACAGGATAGGAGGATTGGTGCCAGGTGAGTCCGCAGTCTCCACTGATTGAACAGAAGGAGTTTGTAAACAGAAGAAACACACAGTGATAAATTGCAAAGTGTCTATTTTAGAATCCAATGGCCTTTATCGGGAAGCAAATATCCTGGATAAAATATTGAAAGAAATAAAGTCAACATGGAAGAAAGTGGTGCCTTCCCAGAATCTCAGGAGATTCCTTTAGCACATGGATCTCTTTTGATTATTTAAGTAGGCAATCTTGGTCCTATATTCCAATTTTTAGTTTCTTTCTTTAAGTCTGTTAAGGGAGCCAGAGATCTAGGTTAGCCAAGATTAGTATTTAGGCAAGGATATATGATAACTAGCCAATATAATAATTAAACATTATTAATTATTCATAAATTGTTTCTTGCACCCTGGACCACCCACCGCTCAACTGTTCTCACCCTTGAAGACTAAGGATGAGGTAGTACTTAATGGTTCAGAGAACACTGAGGCCAGCTTATGAGAACACTGCTGCAAGCTTGTTTATTAATTCTTGATGAGCACCGTTCACACCCTCCACCCAGGTCCCATCAGTCCAAAGCAAGCATCTCTTCCAACTGGCAGTTACTGATTAGCTGGCATTGTCCACATCRCCAATCTTTAGGCTCTCAGGCAGTATTCAGTTAGGTCCTCATTCAGAAGTTGCATCTGTGGCTGCAGGGCCCTCTGACATGCATGCAGAGGAGGCCACCACTTTGTCAGTGGGGCCTGCCMTTCCTCCTACAATAAATGAGTCCTTTCAAGACAGAAGAGATAATCTATTTAGAAWGTATTTAACATTTTTTAACCTTAATCACAATTGGGAAAGATAATATTTCCTTTTCAGCTCCTTTTCAGAATGGGATAGAATAAATTGATTCCACTTGAGAGTGTCAAGTTGCTCTGAATTACATAGAAGTTTCCAGAGGGTTGAGGCTGGGAAAATGTCTCAATAGGTAAACTGTTTGCTGGACAGCCATAAAGACCTGAGTTCTTATCCTCAAAATTCATGTCTTTTAGTGTGATAGAGACAGGAGAATCCCTGGAAGTTTATAGGTCAGCTACATTGGATAAGACAACAGGTAAAGAAAAGGATCCTGATTCCAAYCATGKTGARAGATGAAGACCAAAGTTGTCCTCTGACTCCTATATCCACACAGTAGCAMACACTGAGTCAGATGAACAGGYGAGTGACCTGCCTACACATGGAACTAGACCTCCTCCCTAGATCCTAGATRCAGTTCCCCAAGACCYCTTCCATTGCCCCCAACACTATCCTGGCCTACTWCCTGCTTKTKCCYATGCCCCTGACCCCAACTCTGGTAAACTTCTACTGCTCAGGAACAGGCCATGCAAGTCAGCAGAACAGGTGAGTGACCCATCTGTCAGTAGAACTAACACACTCCTGATATTTGGTTCCCAAAGATAAATTCCAATTCTGCTTTACTGCATCCTCTCCCGTCTAGTCAGGCAGAGGTCCWMTGTCTAGGTGAAGGCCGCACCATTCAGAAGAACTGGTTCAGCCTATGACAGTTTGARGAACYTATGCTGGCCAAGCAAGGAAGAAAAAAGATAGATTWATGTAGGCATAGACTTCCTGATGAAMAAGAGACCTCACTGGCCACCAGAAATGAAAYGCAGATAGGTGGCCTACCATCAGCCCTCCTATATTCACTCAGTGCCTGTAATCCCCACTCCCTTTCTTATCACATTCCACCCTCCACTCTTGGGTAGAGATTCCATGCTGCAACAAAGGTCAAGCAAGCCACCAGAAGTTCTCTCCCAACTTGGATAGAGACTCCCTACTAGATCAGAGGTCATGCCAGCTGGTAGAAATTGCTGCTGAAGACCAAAGAGGAAAGAGAAACCAAAGAGCAAAACACTCATTCAACAAAGACAAAATTGGAAATCAGCATCTGAAACTCAGATGTGTAAATGCAAGTGTAAGAACACAGTAAAAAATAGTCAGGGCAATATGTCACGGCCAGAGCTCAGTTATGCTGTACATCAAGACCTGAATAGTGCAACACTGTTGAAGAACAAGAAAATGACTTTAAAACCAAGTTTATTAAGATGATAGAGGTTTTTAAAGAGGAAATAAAATGTGTTAAAGAAATAAAAA
Organism: Apodemus speciosus; assembly: GCA_002335545.1. Taxonomy (NCBI): domain Eukaryota; kingdom Metazoa; phylum Chordata; class Mammalia; order Rodentia; family Muridae; genus Apodemus; species Apodemus speciosus. The sequence continues at coordinate 38,250 of BDUI01007341.1, forward strand.
AGAAAGACCCCCAAAATGAAGGAAATCAATAACACCTTTGAATAATGCCAAGAAAGCCAAGGTGGAAACACAGAGGTAAAGGAAACTATTAAGAACTGAAAATGGAACTAGAAGCAATAAACACAAAGGAATCCTGAAGATGGGAAACCTAGGGAAGAGGACAGGAACTACAAATGCAAGTATCACTGACAGAATACCCGAAATAGAAAAGAGAATCACAGGCATAGAAGATAGACATAAGAAAAGTTCATCAGAAAATAATAAATCCAAAAAAGCCATTTACACAAAATATCCATGAAATCTGAGATACTATGAAAGATCAACCYTAAGAATTATAAAAATAAATAAAGGAGAAGAATCATAGCTAAAAAACCCAGTAAACGTATTTAACAAAATCATAGAAGATAATTTCCCTATCCACAAGAAGGACATACCTGTAAAAGTACAAGAAGATTATAGAACATCAAATAGATTGGACCAGGACCAGAAAATAATGTCTGTATGTCACATAATAATAGTCAGAGCAATAGACATATGAAACAGAAAAGAATATTAAAAGTTGCACAGGAAAAAGGCCAAATAACATAAAGTCAGACATATTAAAATTATGCTCAACCTCTCAGTGAATAATCTAAAAGACAGAAGGGCCTGGACAAATGTCTTGAAGACTCTAAAAGACCACAGATGCTAGCCCAGACTATCAGACCCAGCATAACTTTTAAACACCACAGATGGAAAATTAAGACTTTTCATGACAAACCCAAATTTAAACAATAGTTATTCACAAAGCCAGATCCACAGATGGTACTATGGAAAATTCCAATTCATGTAGGTTAACTACAACAATGCAAACAGAGGCAATAAATAATCTCATATCAGCAAAACTGAAAGAGAAACACACACAGACACAGACAGACAGACA
>BDUI01007341.1:46901-60440 GCA_002335545.1 Apodemus speciosus
ATGCTTCAGCTACATTTGGCCACTTGATTGGATTGAATTTATGAATGACAGAGGACTATAGGTAGTGGTTAACGAATGTGCCCTAATTTCTAAAACTAAACACAGAAGAAAGCACAATTGTGAAGTATTTTAGGGCCTACTTACACAAGGAACTATTTAGTTTTAATTAGCCAAATSCATGATAAAGTCAATGAAAACCAACAAAGATTATTCTAGAGAAATATGGACCCTCAACTTTTGAGTCGATTACAGAGAAGGTTATGAAATAACCTTTTACCRGAACTCATTAAGAACTCTAAATCCAATTTATTCTTTTAACAAAGAAAAAGTCAAATTTTGGTTCTGTGTGCCTTTAGTATTTGCCATTTCAGGTTTATGAGTTTCCATTTGAAAATTATCTCACAAGTAAAGCTGTAATATGGAGAGAGTTTTGCTGAGTTTTTTTAATTATCTCTTATTGCTTCTTTTTAGAATCAGCAAATAGAAGCTAAAGCATGTGGAGTTCCCTTTACTCAGATCTTCTAAAATTTGCTCAAGTCCCTAGCTTTTCTAACTATTCTTAGATTTTCCTCTTTTAGAAGAGTCAGTAATATTTAGAAATAAACTGTGACATTATAGTACAAGAATAGGTTATTTTAGCCTAGTAGAAATGAGAGATGTGAGAGGGACTCTCATTTCCACTGGATACTGGGTATGTGTTAAACATAATCTRTTAAAAATAGAATAGATGATAAACTCTTATTGTATTCTTCTTGGTGTTTGCATGCCTATGCACATGCATTGGTGGGTAAGGAAAGTTGAGTTCCTAACAGGCAACTAYTGGATTCTCCATTATTGGCCTGGCTGCTTTGAACACTAGGATTATCAGGCAGCTGCCTATACCACCCTTATTCCAAACTGGTGCACACTCTGATAAAAATCACACAACCATCACAGCTGACCTCTCAGACTCCTGCATGAACAGCTTCAGACAATCACCATTTCAAACCATTTATAGGAGACTTTTTCTRCCATCCCACTTCTCAGTGAACACCGAATAACCCTGAAATCATTTTCACCTAGACCATAGGGGCAGCACATCCTTTGGTGACATGCAGACTATATGCTGTGATATGATGTTTACTAGAGACAATACTATAATTGATGTGAAACCAAATTTTATTTATTTGTAATGTGTATAGTGATTGGTGTGAATATCTCTTCTCTGGATCTATAAGGAAGGTACATTGTTCACCTGAGAGACCATCTGATAAAASGATTCTGTTTATTGTCTATAGTCAGTAGTGTGGGCTGAGCTAGTAAAAGATAGAAGAAACTTCAGAGGCTGCAGAGTAGTGTGAACTTGAATGCTGAGCACTGACCTCAAAGGTAACAAAACAGCATCTGCTGCTTTTATCAGAAGAGAAAGGAACAGTGTGCAAAAGGGTCCAGAGAAGGATGTTAAAAACAGAGCAGTCGAGCCTCAAGAAGGATAGAAGTCAAACATTCTTCGGGTAGCAGTTCTAATAAGGAACAACCTCCTTAAGCTGACTTAGTCGAACATCTTTTCCCTAGATGGTGGCACTATTCAGAGAGGCTATGGACATACAGAGGGTGGAGAAGTACATCACTAGGGTAGACTTTGAAGATGCACAGTGTTGTTCTGCTTCCCTGATCTCTCTGCATCCCATTAGAGGAAGAAAAATGTGACCATTCATCTTCTTGCTCTTACCACGCCATTTTATCCCAGATACAATGGTAAACTGATCTTCTTTGGTTTACCTTTACCAAAATAATATTCATCTCAATAAATATATGGTAGGATAGTGTTGAAATATCATACAAAGAGCTAAAACATCTCCACAGAAAATGAGCTGCAAACTTTACAGTTAATGTCTTCTCTATGCTAAAATTATTTTATGTGCCATAGCAGTATCTATGGGTTAACATGAAACTTCTCAAAATCCTAATTTTAAAAGGAAACTAAAATGGGTCTAGTTTCCTAGATACCGGTTGGGTGGTCCTCCTAGGTGTTGCCGAAACATGTGCCGCATACATTTTTTTCTTATTTATACTGAAATTTGGCTATTAAATCGCCTTAGTGAGAGAAAGTAGTTTACAAACTTAGATAACATATTTGTAATTAATACCCTTGATGAAACATTAAGTCAATAGCATCTAAAGCCTTTACATTAATGGGAAAGGAAAGCCTAGTATTTCCCTGAAAGATATGCTAAGAATGTTACCCATTTGAAGGAAGTAAAATGCTTCAAACCGGTAATGGGAACAGATTTTTTTTTACCTGAAATTAGAGACATACCAATCAAAGTGAAAGTTGATACACTTTCCACATTTATACTCTTTAAAACAATTGATTATTCTTTTGTTATAAAATATTAGAGATGCAAATGAAAAGAGTAACTGCTGTATGTAAATATCTTATAAAATACTTTAACATTACCTTCTAATAAGAACATTCACATGTTGTATGATTATAATGTTTTGTTCCTTAGATATACTCAGGGGAAAATACTGCATAGAGATACCAGCAGTAATATACAAGAATATTTATTAGCAATTCAGAAATGACTTTAATATAAAACCAATGAAAATACTGTAATTAATAAAATGTCTTCAATAGCAAAAATATTCAAAGCTAAAATAAATGAACAATATTCTTTTAGGTGAAATGTGATTCAGCTTTTACAGGTTCATGGAAACTTGATTCCTAAGGTAATTGGTAATCGTTTTAAGAGATCAGAGGCCAAGTGTTATATAATCTGATATAGGGGCAAACAGTTATGAATGGATAGCATCTTCCTGGAGAGAGTGGGATAGTTCTTTTAGGAGTAAGTTAGATTTTGAGGAACTAAATAAGTTCATCTTTTCTGTGTTTCTTTTCTAATGAATGCCTTCTCATTCTGATTGTTTTCTGTCTCTACCTCTGACTTCTTGGTTACAGTCTCTTTACTTTCAAGACTGTTTTGTTCTTCCATTATCAGTTTTACAGAGTCTATTAGATGTAGTAGTTTCCTTTCTTATTGTGTTGACATGAAAGGAGAGAGGGTACATTTTTATCTTACAGTTCTAGGTACAGTCCATCATGGCAGAGCAGTCATGGCAACAGGAGCTGGAGGGGGCTGATCCAAGTCATGTAGCTGGACGAGGCTGGTCACATTGTGTCCATGATGATAAAACAGAACAATGGATGCTCAACTAGCTTTCTCTTGTTTCTTCATTTCAGGAATGCAGCCTATGGGGTGAAGTCATCCACACTGAGACTGGGACTTCCCACCTCATTTTAACCTCATCTAAAAGAACTCTCTCATAGATTTTACTTGAAGTTTGTCTTTTTTGGATGCTTCAAGAACATGCCAAGGTGACATTAGTCATCCCAGATACTGTCTTGATYAATTTTTTTTCTGTCATACAGACTTCCCAGAAACTGTCCTTCGGTGCCTCATATCAGAGKACAATTTGTGTAGAGATGAAGCAGATGTATGATTCGCCATTTCATATGAGCATGCTAAATACCAGTATCAACTACAGAACACCCTAAGAGGCAGATCAAATTACAAAGCAGCCTGAATGCCACAAAGGAAAAAAAGAGAAAAAAAATAAGATAGGTTAAAGTAAGCAAACTGAGCTTCTTTGGAGAGAGATCAAGGACAGTCATTTATAGTTTAATGTGCCTGTAAGATTCTAGTCAGTCAATAAGAACTGGTAGCTAGTAAGTAAGAACTGGCCTTCAGATGTGAAAACTAGAATTCAATGAAGGAGAAAATGAAGCTGTGGTATCTTAAAGAAATCAAGTTCATGGTATCTAGAGAAGAATGCTATCAAGTCATCCTAGTACCTGATAGACCAAGGATAAACTTATGGACAAAGGACGGTAAAATTGAAGATAGATACTAAGCTGTGCTTTCTTCACACTGACCAAATCGCATGGAGTCCAGAGATTTTGTGAAACTTCAAAATGTACTCTCTCCAGTGACATTAGTGTGTCTGTTAAGTAGCTTTAAAAATGAAAGTATGTCTTACTCTATTGTTTTAGAAATAATTCAGATAGTGTTAATATAAAAAGGAAATGCATGACTCCCAAGTAATCATTATTATAACTGTCTAATACACTTATACAGGTGGAATATAATATAGATTTTACAAAGGTAGTTGATATGGAGGTAAATGTTATAGACTAAGGTTGTCTTGTGAACTATGATTAATGAGATTATCAAATTTAGGTTAATATTATTATATAAACAACGAATATGAAGAAACTTTTTTGACAAATATTTTCTCTCTGGTTTTATGGGGAAAAGTATGAGAAATACAGAATGCTCGAAATCACTATATACWTTCTTTTATTTTTCAGAATGTCTACTTTAGTATTAAATAGGCATTGTATGACATTTAACATGGTTACATATTTTGTTTTTACCCCCATAACATTTCTTTTAAAAGTTATAGTATATTTTTAACTGTCAAATTTTATAACATTTGTATATGGTCCTTAAGAATAAYCTCTTCTTGCATTTTCATCTTTTATGATTAKTTTCATATTTATGTTCAAAATGTGACTATGATTATTTAACTGTTTTTAAAAGATACCCCATATATGGTAAATTCCTTGAAGGTTTAAGAATGTCTGGTTGCTTACTTAAAGGAACCAAGAATTGGCTGTTTAACAATCTCAAATCATAATTCTATTCYTTAATTCTTTGCAGATTTCAGTCCTTTTTCCACCAGTCAGTTCTTGTTTTCTTCTTGGAAGCATAAGACCTCTTTTTAAAATAAAACAAAATTGCATGTATGTAAAACTGAAATTTGTGCTCTGAATCCATAAATTATTATGTACAACCTATAAGGTAACATTATCCTGTCTTACTTCTCAATCCCTTGAGACCACACCCTAAGAATTTTACAGTTTCTTCACCTAGTTGACTCCCTAGTTATAAATCATTATTTTCTGGTTTGCATCAAGCACTATTTAACAACTTTCCACTATAGAGATTAAGTATTTACCTCTTTTGGGAACCCATATTTTCCCTCCTCTGTTCATCTTAATRTAGTTCATAGGACATTGCTTTTGATTGACATAATTATTCAGTAATAAGTTCTTCTCTAACCCAATTWATGAGAAGGGTGTTTTGAAAGGTATGCTATATGGGTTCTAAAGAAAGAACAGATTATATATGACCATTTCTATCTAATTTCTTTAAGCCTCTAAGCTGTGGGTTGGGGGTTATTTTGCTAAAACTGAGAGAACTATATTTGACAGAAAAATGTTCTGAGCCCCAAATGATTAATACTGAATTCCAGAGTGAAACAAGTGAGCTAGCTTCATTTCCAAATGAGGGTGTTGTATGTAGAAATAGTTTGTTTTGGTGTTTATAACAGGTAAATATATTTGTAAGCATTGTACTGGCTGGTTTTGTGTCAACTTGACACAAGTTGGAGTTATCACAGAGAAAGGACATTCAGGTGAGAAAATGCCTCAATGAGATCCAGCTGTGGGGCATTTTCTCAATTAGTGATCAAGGAGRGAAGGCCCATTGTGGGTGGTGCCATCCCTGGAATGGAAGTCTTGGGTTCTATAAGAATGTAATCTGAGCAAGGCAGAGGGAAGCAAGCCAGTAAGGAACATCCCTCCATTGCCTCTGCATCAGCTCCTGTTTCCTGACCTGCTTGAGTTCCAGTCCTGACTTCCTTTAGTGATGAACAGCAGCGTGGAAGTGTAAGCTCAATAAACCCTTTCCTCCCCAACTTGCTTCTTGGTCATGATGTTTGTGCAGGGATAGAAACCCTGACTAAGACAAGCATTAAAGCAACTTGGGTGCTTTTTCTTTCATATTTGGCATATATTCTGTTTCAAACATCTTTTCAGAGGAAAATAAATGGACATACTTTATGATATGGAATTCTGAGAATTTCTTGTGAAAGTAACTTTTATTCTCCTGTAGTAATTGTCTRGGAGGCTTACTACCTTCATTTGCTAACCAAGGCCTAGTCCTGGAGACTTCTAGCCTGTTGTGCCTGATCACAAGTCCCAAAAGACCACCAAGGAACCAATTACAATGCCATTGCACTAGTGTCTTTTTAGAAAAGCTGGAGATTGTGCTCACTGCACTGACCTTGGCACAGCAGGACTGAAAGGCGAGGCTCTGAGCCCAGTTTCAAGCAAGCATTTATAGAGGTGAGCAATGGAATTCCAGTGCCCTTTAAAATAATAGGCTGGTGTTGGGAGTCAAACAATAAACTTAACTTCTCAATGGTACTTGTTAGGAAGTGAAGTGCCAAGGTCAGGCTTGGTAGAGAATAAACTGGAAACAATCACCAGTCAAAGGTTTATTGGGGAGTAACCTGGAAACTGGTGCTAGATGCCAGCTTGTTGGTTAACTCTAGTTCATCCATAGGTCAGGTTCTCTAAGATGGAGTCTGAACCCAAGATCTGGTCTCTCTGCCTYGATACAATCTAATGTAGGCCTAGAATTATTTTCAGCCCCTTAGATTTGCTGCGGAATAAGCTCACCCCTTCCTAGTTCTTTCTGATCTCTGGYTGGCTGATCAAACTCAACTGTTCTGGCTCAAASGCCTCCCCAAACAGACTGATTCAATCTGATTTYTCTCTGCTTCTCTTGAATTGCTCTGCTTGGCSTCATGCTACCTTTGGCAATCTGTTCTAATCTGTTGGCTCCTCATGCTGTGGTTTGTTCTGTSTCTACCTTGGTCTAGCTTGTGCTGTCTCTGCAACCTGTCTCTCTGTCACCGTCCCTGTGAAACTGTCTTCTCAGCCGGCATTGCTCTCTCTTAAGTGGCTTCTCTTTCAGTGCTTTAAAAAAATATTGCAGGATATTTGATCACACTCTGAACCTTAAGATTTTGTTATTTGCTGAGAAAAATTACAGTTGTGGTGTTGCTCAGTCCTTAGCACACACCTTTGATCCCTCTGGCTGGAATATACATATGCTCTTAGTACACACTTTTAATCCAAAACAATGAAAGGTAAAGTTAATTTGTAGAAGGAAGCACCCTTGTTTAAAAGTGATGTTATTTGAGTGGCAGACAAAGTGACACACCAGAAAAAGAATGTCAGTGTGGTTTCCTGTAGCAGAAACAACGCTGCAGTCTTCTATGTATTTGATTTGTGTTTGAATTTATGCTCTTTTCAGTTCAAAATTTTTTATATTTTTAAACTTTCATACTATGAAACAATCTACAAAAGGTACAAGCTATACTCAGTCCTTTTTGGAATCTAGTGATAAGATAAATTGGTAAAAAAAAAGTCTCTATCCAACATATTAAAGATTTCGTATGGTGCCATATCCTAATGATTAGTTGTGTTGATCCATCTTAGGATTCATGTTGTTGGTTTGCCTTACCATATCATTCCCTTGGTCATCAATGTTCACCTTATCAATATGAAGCTCAACCAGAAATGACTGTTTTATTCTACTTATGACGCCTCTTTTCAGGATGCCACTGTCCCTATAAATCCTACAGCTTCAGTAGTTACTCTTTCTCACGCACTTAAGTCCTCATATTGTCTCTGTTGATAGANGTCCCTGTGAAACTGTCTTCTCAGCCGGCATTGCTCTCTCTTAAGTGGCTTCTCTTTCAGTGCTTTAAAAAAATATTGCAGGATATTTGATCACACTCTGAACCTTAAGATTTTGTTATTTGCTGAGAAAAATTACAGTTGTGGTGTTGCTCAGTCCTTAGCACACACCTTTGATCCCTCTGGCTGGAATATACATATGCTCTTAGTACACACTTTTAATCCAAAACAATGAAAGGTAAAGTTAATTTGTAGAAGGAAGCACCCTTGTTTAAAAGTGATGTTATTTGAGTGGCAGACAAAGTGACACACCAGAAAAAGAATGTCAGTGTGGTTTCCTGTAGCAGAAACAACGCTGCAGTCTTCTATGTATTTGATTTGTGTTTGAATTTATGCTCTTTTCAGTTCAAAATTTTTTATATTTTTAAACTTTCATACTATGAAACAATCTACAAAAGGTACAAGCTATACTCAGTCCTTTTTGGAATCTAGTGATAAGATAAATTGGTAAAAAAAAAGTCTCTATCCAACATATTAAAGATTTCGTATGGTGCCATATCCTAATGATTAGTTGTGTTGATCCATCTTAGGATTCATGTTGTTGGTTTGCCTTACCATATCATTCCCTTGGTCATCAATGTTCACCTTATCAATATGAAGCTCAACCAGAAATGACTGTTTTATTCTACTTATGACGCCTCTTTTCAGGATGCCACTGTCCCTATAAATCCTACAGCTTCAGTAGTTACTCTTTCTCACGCACTTAAGTCCTCATATTGTCTCTGTTGATAGAAGTGCACACTGGTAGCTCTGATGTGCTTCTTTTCCTTGCTATACTCTCTCTCTTATTTTCTATCACACCCACAGTCATTCTTTAGTTWTTGTGAAGATTCCATATGTGTTTACCTGCAGAAGAAGTGTAAATTCAACAGTCTTTGCTTCTTGCCTTCTATGAATACTCTGATTAAGGGAATGTTTTGTCAGCTCACTGAGGACAATTTTTTTTCTAATATGTTGTGGTGCTTTGAATATGCTCAGCTCATAAGAAGTGGTACTGTTAGAAGGTGTGGCCTTCTTGGATGATTGTGTCACTGTGGGGGTGAGCTATGAATCTCTGCCCATTGCAGAAGAGTCAGTCTTCCTGTTTGCCTTTGGAACTAGATGTAGAACTCTCAGCTCCCCCAGACAATCAGCCATACAAAAAATGCAACCTGGATAATTGGATCAAAACCACCTTCTAAAGAATCCAAGTTTTCAGATATGGGCTGCTAACCATGAAAAACTCTACTTTGTCAGTAAAACTGAGCACATTTTTGTAGYTAAATGGACTAGTGTAGTTTTGTTCAYTCCAAYACTCAGATTTGCTGGTATTGTACTAATGTAGAAAATCACAGTTTTCTCCACAAATGAGCCAAAGCCAATAGGGTTGTTGTTTCAGTACCTCCAAGGGAATGAAAAGTAAATAGTAGGTGATAATTTGGGGTTATCAATAGGAATGTAGATCCTAGCAGCCTGGCGGTAGGCAGCTTCCCAGCTATTGTGCTGCTTAAGGCATATTGGAAATATAAAGACTGTGAGTGTGTCTTTCATCTGAGAAYTCAGTAACCAAAGGTGGGGTAGAAAGTCTGGGGCTGGAATTTAATTATGCAATACTATCATTTTTGTCTCATCTAATCTTTRTTCTCTATTAAGGACATARTCATTATTCCTGTTCTTTAAATTGGAGTTYGGAAATAGGACATAGCCATTCAGTGTCTTAAAAGAATAAGTGGATACAGTTTGGATGGAATCACCATCTAAAGGCTGGGACTTTCATCGCTCCRGCCTTKGAATCCTAAATGTCTGTCTTTATTCTTGTTTCTAAGCAGTAAACTGCAGTTCTTTTATTTTTTATGTGCCTATGCTTTGGTGAAGTTTCCTTAACAATTCTCCCTTTTYACCCTGATAAACCATAAAGCWCTAGACAGAATCATTCAGCTCTAGAACTTAAAGCAATTTAAGTCTAGGTATTCTGTCTGAAAGAATTATTTAGGCATATTGGCTTTCTCATGAGAATTATGATGATATACCCCCATGTATCTTCTAAATAGACTTTCCTTTAGTACCTGTGCCCCAAAGTAGTCTGCTGGCAAGGGACTCATGGTCGTTCCATAATCTGACTAAAGTGAATCCAAGAATATGTATTACATTTTTCGAGGCAGAGTCTCATGTATCCTAGGGTGGCCTTTCATTTGTTCTGTAGCTGAGGATGACTTTGAACTTCTGATCCTCATACTCCTTCTTTGAGCGGCAGGGTTGAAGGGTCAACGGGGGATCAAAAGCACCTGAAATGCTAGGCAAGCACTTGACCAGTGGTATCATCTCTATCTCATTTCATTCTATTTATTTAAAAATACCAAGACTCTGGAAGAGAATGCCATGCAATCTTTGTTCAGATAAAACTGTTTTTGAAATGTTTTTGTCAGAGGTGGTCTTTCTATTACAATGGGTTCACTATGCCATCCTGCACACTGCGATGCGTGTCAATCGTATTGATCCCTCATTTCCTTTCTGGTCATTCTCCATTCCTACCAGTTACTTTCTTTTTCTCAATGGTCCCTTAAGACATCTTCCTTCTTCCATTTATTTGATGGTCCAATATGTTTAGTTAGAGTTTCTATTGAGTCATAACTGAAGTATTGTTCACCAGACAATGGCTTTACAATGGCTACACCACTATATAAAAATCCCTCTTCATCTTCAACTAACCTTTAAATAATTTTACTTTTAATTATATAAACTTTCAGGAAGAACTTTTTCCTTCTTCCTCCATGAGAAGATGATAACAGAGCCAATCCTGTGGAGATATTGTGCAGGCACCATGTTTTGAAGAGTAAAATTGCCCTGTTCTGATGAGAAGTCAGGGTTGTACTTTGTGCCAAATAGTGCATTTCAGCTGAGGTGTTCCACTTTCTCAGTGTATTAGAACACCAAGAGACTTCTGTAACTGGAGAATGCTGTTTTGGGAATGTTGGAGAGTCTAAAATGTGAACTCATATATTTTTAAATTAAGAAAGGCCTATCATATGCTTACATGTAATATAATTAGATTTAACCTATTGACAGTGTATTACTATACAGTCCAACCTAGCCTAGAACATGCACCAATCCTCCTACCTCAAAACTTCAAGTGCAGGGACTGTATACTTAATTCCATTGCATAATAATTTTTAACACATATAAATTATCTGAAAACACTGAAAAAAATCACAGTTCTGAAAGCACAGAAGATTACAAGATGTATAGGAATCAGGGCTAGGCAACTTACAATCATGTCTTCACTGTATTTTGAGCAGTTGTAACTCTCTGTAATGGTCTCTGTCCCGTGAAAAATTTCTTTGCTGAGGGGTGAGAGCTTTACTTATCTGTGGGTGTAAATATAAATATTTAGAATGCAGTTAGGAATTATTTTGGTTTAGTAAAGTGCTGGGAGTAGATTCTTGATTAAGATTCACAGCATTCCACTACAAACATGACTTTCATCCTGTGTATTTGCCTAACCCCAGTTGATATACTTATAAAATAATTCCGGCACCATAGGCTCAAGGAAATTTGCAGAGATTATAAGAGTCACACTACCAGGAAATCAGCTGTGAGACTGTATCTCCTAGAAGGGACAGAGAAGGTTTAACCATGATATCAACACTATAACTATCTGAGCAAGACCTGAAGATATACAATACCAATAGACAGGCTAACATGGAAGAAAGACATCTTAGAGAGTCCTGTCCCTAAATAAAGACCTGCTGACAGCTATAGAATGCTGACAGATGGAGAAATAGTATTTCTCAAGAATGAGATCACCAACTAATTATTCAATACCACTGGTCAGCCCCTGAAACTGTATATATAAATATAACACTGAAAGCACTGAACATTTATATTTGTATGCACATGTACATGCATGCGCATATAAAAATATTAAAAGGCTGTGATTTAAGAGAGAGTGAGGGGGAGTATATGTGAGGGATAGGACTGAGGAAAGGGAAAACAGAAATGATGTAATCATATTTTCATTAAAAATTCATTAAAAAATAAAAAATAAATTATTAATTAAAAGTTCATTTCATCTATACATCTATCGGTAAAATAGATTTAAAATTACCAAATATTCCAATCTTCAAGTTGATAAGGCATTGATTCCTCAGGAATCGAATTCGTTTGAGAATATGACATGTACATGAAAGTGTGGACATTACTGCCTATTCAACTATGCATGTCTAGAGCAGAAGTCAAGCTCAGCTCTATTTCCTCAAGAATTATCCACCTTACTTTTGGAGACTGGGACTCTTATTGGAACTTCTCTAGTCACCCTGACAATTTCATAACCCTAGGGCTGGAATTATATGGGTGTACCATTATTACCAGCTCTCTTTTAATTGAAAAAAAATTATACAATATATTCTGATCACAGCTTTCTCTATTACGTTTCCTACATCCTCCCAACTGATGCCCTTTTACATATCCCCACCTCCCCAACTTTTCACACTTGCTTTCTTTATAAAAACAAAACTAAGAAAGAAACAAACCACTAGGCAAACCAAAAAGCTAAAACAAGGAATTTTTTAAAATAAGAAAAAAAAAACACAAGAAACACAGACAAATGAAACTATAGAAAATGTGAAATCAGAAATCATAATATACAAACAAAAGACCAGTAAGACAAAAATTATCCAAGCGAAGCATAGTGGGAAAAACTGAGTACTTGAGTGCTAAAAATCACAATGAGGGTTCAGGAATACACAGGAAGGGTTCAGAAACCCTTAGCTCTTATAATAAAGTAAAAGGCTTTGATTAGATTGAATAATTCCCCTTTGCCTTGTTCTTGTATAGTAAAAAGTCAATAATATGTCTACAGACACAAAATTTAAGATAGCAGGTAAAACATGCATATTTGTGTAATGTGCTGTCCCTTTGACCTCCTCTCAGGAGGAACTTGTGTATGCCAGTGAGGCTAGACAGGAACTTTGCTGACTCACTCAYCACAGCCTTTGTCTTGGTCTTGGGAAGAGTCCATATCCTTTCCAGTATTGTTTTCCTGTGGGAGCCGAGGAACCACAAAATTCCTAAGAAAATCTCTTTTTCTTCCATAGTGACCAGAATATGAGCTCAGTGTGTGCTCCTTAGAGGTGACAGTTTATGCCTTTCCCCCAAGAAAACTAGTATATTATAGTTTATAATATACTCCTAAAACTCAGAAAAATTCTCATTCTGCAAAGGGCACTCTCATTTTGGGTGAGATTCACTTTCATGATACCTCCAGTTATTAGATTTCTTTGCACACTGCATTTTCTTTCTGGTTTAAATGGGTTCACTGTGAATATGATGAACCATAGGCTATGAACATATTAAAACTCTTTTAGGTAAAGTGCCACTTYAATTTCTTTTCTGAGCTGACTTTAGCAACATCCTTTATTATTTTTTATAACATATTTCACCCTCCTATAACATATTTCATCACATTTATGTACCTATTTCCCAACATCACACAYGACATGTTTGTATTTGCTTTCCTGCCTCCCATGGCTCCATATTTTTAGATAAATACTTCACAATGCAGTTAACACGATGATGGCTCTTCCTTTCTCTCCWGTCTCTAAACTCTGATATGCTGCTAAAGGAAAGTATTATTTACAGTTCAGACCAACGTCAGTGCCGAGCTCAAAGAATTTCCACCCTAGCAAATCATAGTTTTAACTGATTAATGACATATATAACATGATAAATTATGGATTTAGGAAATCGTTATTCAGTAAATGAATGCTTGTCCGTCCCACTGATGCAGATTAATCTTCAAACATCATAGTCAGTCATACAGCGCATGGCAGCAAAACCATCTTCGTGATCTACAGAGAAGCAGGCTGCTGACTCTGTCCATCAAACTGTACTGCTTGGAGTGAAAGCAGAAGATGCCCCAATTTTAACAATAGCTTATACTTTGGAAAACTAGTGTAATTTAATTGATT
>BDUI01007342.1:5910-20017 GCA_002335545.1 Apodemus speciosus
TGCTGTGGTGTGGGGGAGTTCTAGCCATACTGTGTGCTGGCTGCAGCGGTGTGGGAATCCAAGCTTTGGGGATCCAAGCTATGGCTTCCTCTCTCAGTACACATTCTGCTTCCTGTTAAATAAGCCAGGTCCCAAGGCTGAGTGGGGAGAAAGGCTTGTGGGTGGAGAGAGAAGACTCCATCCTGGGGTGGGCGTAGAGTAAAGACAGTAGAGACTGATTCTGGAATGCAACAGCCGCCCTCCGGCAACTCCCCTCTAGCCCCAAATTCCCAGACTACAAAGAGGTCTGACCCAACGGCTCCTCTCTCCTCAACCGTGTGAATGAAGGCTAGAGGCAGGAACTGAGGTRGTGATGGATAACAAGGGGAGTGYGCTCTCCGGTCCCTCTCCACTCTCACCACAGGGCCCTCCAGCTTCCTAGSCGGCTGGAACTAAAGCCACTGTTGTGTGTGGGCTTGGGGGATGGCTCAGTGCCCAAGAGCACTTGTCTCTCTTGCGAAGGACCCAGGTCCAATTCCAGACATCCACATAGCGGGTCATGTCGTCCTTAAGTACAGCTTTTGTGAATCCCGTGGAGGGTTGGGCAAACACAAGGCTTCCCCGAGGCCCTGGTGGATAGACAAGGAACCAAGAATATACTTGGCAGAGTTGGTAACGGCCTGGGGCCAGAGGCTGGAGAGAGCCGTGGCTTCTGATCCTGAGAAATCACCTTGTCCGACAGCGTTGGTCTATAATGTGCTTGTGCCGTGTTCCCCTTATGCGACATTGCTGGTTTAGCTTCCTGCCAACTTCAGCCTAGTGTACGATAGCTTCTGACGACTCTGTCCCATTTCTCCCCTGGAAACGGTGTAGAAGGCGCCATCCTTCTTAATAAACGTGCCTGCATGAGCCAACAGCCTGTGGGAGACTTCTTGATCTCAAACTTTCCTGACTTTGTCTCATCGTCTCCTGGCTACCTCCCATYTAGGACCCGCCCTGTCACTAAAGGGTGACTCTGCTGCTCTCYTTTGACCTTCACGGGCACGAGGCACACATGTGGTACACAGACATATGTGAGCAAAACACTCATATGTGTAACTTTTTTAAAAATTTCAAACAGTGGCCCTGTTATAAATCTCCCTCAATTCTTCCTGGGTGTAAACAGATCTCTCCAAACAGTTCGTTCTCTAACAAATGTCAGCCACACCCAGGRTGTTAGGGTCAGTCTGGTCAAGCTCTCCCTGCATCTGCCACCCTCACTGGTCCCACAGCCCGCCAGTCCTGAGATAAGCCAGGCCGGCTGCTCAGTCTTTCAGTGCCTCAGCCTTTCCCTTGTATTTTTGGCCGCCACAGATGTGTCTGCATTAGCCRTGAGCAAATCCCTGACAAGGAGTTTCAGTAAGGAAGGGATTATTTTGACTCGGTTCCAGAGCGCCACCCATCATGGCGTGGAGTCACTGCTAGAAAGTCAAGAAGAACAGAGCAGTGGATGCCAGTTAGGGTTTTACTGCTGTGAGCAGACGCCATGACCAAGGCAACTCTTCTAAGGACAACATTTAACTGGGGCTGGCTACAGGTTCAGAGGTTCAGTCCATTATCATCAAGGCGGGAGCATGGCAGGCATGGTGCGGGAGGAGCTGAGAGTTCTACATCTTCAGGTGAAGGCCGCTAGGAGAAGACTGGCTTCCAGGCAGCTAGGACGAGGGTCTTAAAGCCCACRCCCACAGTGACACACCCACTCCAACAAGGCCACAGCTCCTTCAACAAGAYCACAYCTACCCCAGCAGGGTCACACCTACTCCAACAAAGCCACACCTACTCCAGCAGGGCCACACCTACTCCAAYGTGGCCACATCTCCTCCAACAAGGCTGAACCTACTCCAACAAGGTCACACTCACTCCAAAAAGGCCACACCTCCTGTAATAAGGCCACACCCCCTCCAACAAGGCCACACCTTCTAATAATGCCACTCCCCGGGCCAAGCAAATTCAGTCCACCACACTGATGCTCAGCCCAGCCCCACTCCTTTGTTTGAAGCTCATGGGGTACATCTGGGGTACATCTTCCTTCTTCAGTTAATATCCTCTGGATGGTACCTCAGAGATGAACCTCTTTGTCTCCAAACTGATTTTAGATTCTGTCCAGTCAACAGCCAAAGATTAACCATTGCACAGCCCTCATGTAAGCTTGAGAAACAGATACAGAGAATATTAGTAATTTCTTTTTTCATTTTTTGGTTTCTCAAGACATGGTTCTCTGTGTGTCCTTGGCTATCCTAGAACTCACTCTGTAGACCAGGCTGGCCTTGAACTCAGAGATTCACCTGCCCCTGCCTCCTGAGTGCTGGGACTAAAGGCGTGCGCCACCACTGCCTGGCTGATCTTAAATGTCCTGATAACCTCTCTCTAGTTAGCATCTTTGAGGAAATTGAGGTGAGTTCCATCCAGCCTTACTTCTCTTTAGTTGATGACTGTAAGTGCAATGGGACAGGCTGCCTCATGCTCTTGGCCCCACCATGGTGGAGGGTACCCTCAAACTGTGAGCCAGAATGAACCCCTTTCTTAAGGTGTTTTTGTTGAGCATTTTGTCATAGCAACGAGAAAAATGACACCCCTCAGACTAGCAAATGTGGTGGCCCTGATCTCGAAGAATCCGGGGGTGGGCTTTTCCGAGGCTGCTCAGTGGTTGGAAGAGCACTTGCTTAGCAGCTGTGAGGCTCTGGTGTTCATCCCCAGCACCATAAAATAGATGAATAAAAACATAAGTCGGAAAATCYGCCTTCAGGACAGCAGTGTATGTTCGACTTCAAATGCAGTGTGCTCCTTGTAAGTGTGAGCGCCYGGCTCCCAGCTGTTTGGTGGTGTTGTATGCCAGGAGGGGTTCTCTAGGGTGGAATTGCTCTTGAGGGTTACTGCCTCTGGTGCCTGTCACACAGTCTCTACTTCCTGGCCCATTATGATTAGAATAACCCCACCGTACACTTCTTCCCCTTGATGGACTGGTTCCTCAGACTGTGCCTGAATCAATCTTTTTCANTTTTTTCCCAGGGTGGAGGAAACCAGAAGTGATTAGAAGTCCAGACCTTTGAAGTCAGAATGCCTGTGTGATTTTGGGATTACTTACCTGTTCTGTGCCTTAATTCGTACGCCTTTTGAATGGGGATATCAATAGTGCATATGGCTTTTTATTTTATTTTTGGTTTTTGGTTTTTCGAGACAGGGTTTCTCTGTTTAGCTCTGGCTGTCCTGGAACTCACTCTGTGCGCCACCACTGCCCGGCTTGCATATGGATTTTTGTGAGGACTTCAGTGTAACAGCCCTCCAAATCTTAGCTGGAATAACTTTGTCTTGCAATCCACCATGTAGCAGTTCTCCATGACAGACTGCAGCAAGACAAGCCAACCTTCCCAGGCACAAACAGCTTTTGTTGACACCAACAGCACCCTTTCTTAAGGACCAAGAAATAAACACAAAATTTTCCTAGAGTCTGTTACCCAGACCCTGAAGTTTGCTGTTCTAACACTAGGTGGCGGCGTAAGCCCTGGTTTGTACCAGGGAAGTACCTGAGCAGGATGGGGGCGGTGTTCCTGGGAGGGGTGCAGTCATTTGTAGCTCTCCACCGCCCCATAAATAACCCTAATAAACGTGCGTGAGCCATCCATTGGCTGCTGGCTCGCACCACTCTTGCGTGGAGACAGATGTTAATTTTATATCTTCCTGGGAGAACCCTACAGCAAGATTTAAGGGGGAGTGTGTGTTACATGGCCTGCCGCRTAGCATACTCTGTCAAGGTTGGCATTATCATTATTCAGTGTGATTGGCTCACAGCGAGAGCTCAGTGTATGTATTTACCGAGCCAGTGTGAACATAGACTTGAAGTCAGACCCCGGTTTACAGTCTATAAAGAGGGCTGGGGAGAGAGCTCAGCGGGTACCGGCGCTTGCCACTAAGCTCAAGGGCCTGAATTCGATCCCGGGAATCACACAGCGGAAGGAGAGAACATTCTCTTCCTCCTCCTCCTCGCTCTGGTCCACAGTCATACACAGGCAAAGCAAACAAATATAAAGGAAGAGGAAAAACAACAAGAATTTTTAAACACTGGTGAGAATTCTTTGGATGCGGGCGAAGTGTGACTCTGTTGTACGATCTTGCAATGTGTGCCCCCGACCATAGGGGGGCAGCAGAGGGCAGCCGGTGCGCGAACGAGCGTCTAGAATTCTCCTGACTTCGGTCTCCAGAGTGAACTAGAAACCAATAATCCCACTTTAGCATAAAACTCCAAATGCATAAAAATGTTCGGAATAGCGGGGCATAGTGGGGCACGCCTTTAATCCCAGCACTCGGGAGTCAGAGGTAGGTGGATCTCTGAGTTTGAGRCCAACCTGGTCTACAGAGCAAGTTCAAGAACAGTCAGACCTAAACAGAGAAACTGTCTAAAAAAGCAAAAAACAAAACAAAAACAAAAACAAAAACAGAACAAAATAAAACAAAAACTAGAGAGAAAAGAAAGAGGAGAGACAGACAGACAGGCAGGCAGACAGACAGTGTAGAGCACCCACAGTTCAAGGTTATTCTTGGCTACATAGTGAGTTCCAGGCATGAGCCTGGTCTTCAGAAGACTTTGTCTAAAACAAAACTAAAACAAAACCAAAGCAAGCAAACAGTTCTCCAGGAGCTAAGGGTGTAGCTCACTGATTTAGCTCAAGATCTCGTACAGTCCTGGGCTCAGTCCGCAGCACCCCACCCCRCATGCAAAGTTTCTAAGCTAACGTAAATATGCTCACATTTCCTCTGGCCCATCAGTCTGTGGCAGTGTATTCAAAGGAAGCAGTTATTTAGCTGTTTGGATTTAGCTAAACCAATATTTAGCTGCTTGGATTTTTTTTTTTTTTGGATGATAGTTTCTAAAAGCAAAATATATACCACAGCACAGAATCTCAACGAGAAAAATGTGGCTAAGCAAATGAGAGTAAATTAGTAGGATGGCTTCTTAGGCAGCCCCCAAAATCAATCTTCTTGAAGAGTATTTATTGACATCAAGAGCCGCTGACGATGTATATAGTATTAGTTTTAAAAGGTATTTTCTGGGGCTGGAGAAATGGCTCAGTGCTTAAGAGCACTTGCTGCTTTTTCAGGGGTCCTCTTTTGGCCTCTGAGGACACTGTGCGTGTGTATGCACACACACACACACACACAGGTAGGGTTGGGGGACTATTTCTTGAAACTTACTTATTTTTCTGGGGTGGGGAATAATTTTTTAATTTATTTACTCTTCTTTCATACATCCCATCCCGCTGCAGTGACCCCTCCCTCCACCCCTCCCACTCCCCCCCCCACCAAATCTTTTTTTAAAAAAGATATACTATTTAGACCATTCTTACAGGTATGGTAAAATGACACGTGCTTGTAATCTCCCCCCCCCAAAAAAAAAGACTCTCCATGTGCCWCGGAGGCCCTGAGTTCAACCGGAAAGAAGAGGAAGAGAGAGATGGGGCTGGTGGGGAGGAAAGAAGGCACGCTGAGACCTGAAGAGCAGCCCTTCATTCATTCATTCATGGTTCTCATGTTAACAAAGCGCTTGCTGTGTGTGGTGCAGTGTGCGGTGCAGAGTTTAGGGACAAGCATTTAAGTGACTCTTAGAGGGTGGGATTACCCTTCACTCTGCCACTCCTTTCATAAATATGTACTGAGCACTTACATAGCAATGATATCAAGGCCCCGGCCATGAGCAAAAACAACAGTTCAAGGTCAGCCTGGGCTATATAGTGAGACCCTGTCTCCTGAAACCAAAACCAGCCAACCAAACACAAAATCACAGGCAGCGAAGGAAAATAAGCAGAATCTGGCAAAGGATTTTGTAGCACAAGGTAGGATGTTTTGTCTCTTAGAGAACATAATGTTTGAGAAAAGCCCAAAGGAACACTGGGAATCACAAGGACGCTTAAAGAAGAGAATCTTCTAGACAGAAGAAAAAGCCAATGAAAGAACCAGAGAAAGCCTGTTTGGGACAAACCTGTAATCTCAGTCTCCCAAGGGGCTCAGCTGGGGAAAGCATTTGCCTACAATTCCCTAGGGCCAGGCACTTACCTAGTACAGCTTGCGTGTATAAAGCCCTAAGTCCAGTGTCTAATGCCCAAACAAATAAAACCCTCAAAACCCTCAAGATGAGAAAGCATTTTTCAATTTTTCAGGAAGACCTAATAAAACCATAGATGCAAGGGTGTATTAGTTTATGGGTTTCCTTCCCCCTCTGTTTTCCATTTTTGATTAATTTAAAAACAATTAGATTTATTTCTTTATTGTATGTCTATGGCTGTCTTGTGGAGGCTAGAGATCAATTTGTAGGAATCGGTTCTACTGTGTGGGTCCAGGAGATCGAACTTGTCAGTCTGGGCAGCAAGCACCTTTACCCACTGATACATCTCACACACTCGTGACTGATTGAAAAAAAACTTATTTAAAAGATTAAGATTAAGTAGTGTCAGATTTCCAGTTCGGACAGCGCTTCATTCAAAACTTGCTTCCAGTAGTCATAAACCAACTAGCGTTCCATTAGCCTGTTTCTTTACCTGTAAAATGGGTGTTAAACAGCAGGGTTGTGGTGCCCAGTTTATACCAGAACTAGTCGCGTGCTAACAAAGGTATAATAAGTGCTTACGAACTGTTTCTGGCCTTTATGTTTTCATATTCCACTTTCTTACTTCTTTGGGACCCCGTGGGACTCTGTGCCACATGAAAGCCATTATTTCCCCTTTAAGAGGCGGAGTGGGCGGGGAGTCAACGTCCCCGCACCTATTCCAAACTTCCCAATCTCTGCTCGTCATTCTCCTCCTAGAGGTCTCCGATTGGACAACCCGCACCAATCAGCGGTTTCGGGACCCGCCCGGTTCATCGCTCCGCCCCCGAATGGGCCCCGCCCACCGCCCGGTCAGCTCCGTTGCCATGGGGACTAGTGGGCGGCGAGGAGTAGGGGAGGCCCCGGATGTTCGTTGGGGATTCAACATGGCGGCGGCAGTAGCCGCGGCGGCGGCGGCGGCGCGAGACAGCTGAAGGCGCTACGCGGGCGCAGAGTTCTGGGCCGGGCAGCTAGGCCGCGAGCGACCGCGGCGCCAAGCCGGTAGGTTAGGAGGTTACCGTGCAAAGGGGCTTGTGGTTGGGAGCGGGTGGATCTGGGCTCGCGCTGTGAGTGAGCGGGTATTCGGAAGGGGGCGGGGCCGGTGGGGTCAAAGTTCACTCTTGGAGGGAAGGGTCGCTTGGAAAAGGGTATGGGGCAAAAAAATGAAGAAAAGGGGAGGGGACTGTCGCGGTCAGAGGTTAGACCGGCGGAGGGGGCGTGGCCGGGTTTGAAATTCGTGCAAAGTTTGAAATACTCAGTGGGAGCGCATAGGAGGGGTTCGGAACGGGTCTCATAAAAGGGGGCGCTCAAAGTAACTTAAGAGGGTGTGTCTGCAAAGGTCGGAGGTCACCACCGAGAGAAGTGGGCGGCGGCCGGAGGAGGAGGTAGTGAATGAGTTTTAGGTTTGGGGGTGCCTGAGACAGCGCGTAGGTAGAGGGTACAGAGATAAAAATCTGTCGGGCGTAGATGTTCCGGGAGGGTCAAAAGCTAAAAACTCAAAACGGAGCGCGTGCAGTGGGGAGGGGGACTAGGGACATCTAACAGTGCGTCCTGGTGGCGGGGGTGGACGGAGAGCCCCTTCCCACAAATAATGAGGGCCACACACGCGAGGCTAAAACACTGATGATGGGCTGGGCTTCCCTCTCCGCGTTAACGCTCTGCCTACGTACTCATTTAGCACTCAGTGCAGCACCACCGGAGCCAGAGCTGTTATTACGACGCTAAGTGATTTGCCCCGGGTCAGCTAATGAGTAAGGTGAGCAGCCTGGATCCCAGCTCCCGGAGCTCTGTCCCAGAGTGCTTCTGTAGCCTGCTGCCTTTCAAAAACTCTTGGTGCTGGTCAATGTTTAACGAGAGAGCACACCGCGTGTGCCTGGCCCTGCTTCGTCCTTTATCTCTTGAGATGGGTGAGTTGGGTGTTAGAGAACACTCCCGGTTTCCAGATAGAAAAAGTAAGGCCAAGAAAGCTTTGTTAAGAGGCAGGAGCTTCGGTCAGCCACCTGCCACAATGTCTCAGGAGGTCTGTTCCTGGAAGCCACTCCCTGGGTGGGGACCGAGTGTCTGGTTAGCCTCCTTGGAAGGGTGTGACCTGGGAGGGGAGGTTCCACTGGGCCTGGGGAGTGGCATGTCGGTGGGTGGCCCAGAGTCCAGCGAGCCTCTGATTGGGTGGGTGTGACCTTAGCAGTTCTCTATTCCTGACACCACAAGCTCGCCCTGTGGGCTTCAGTGGCTCCCAAACACCTCAGTTGGAGGCTTGGTTCTCCTTCCAGGGCTTTGACCTCCCGTCAGCCATCTTTCCGCTTCCGTCACTCATGCTTAGCCAGCCCTGGGCAACCCTTGGCTTTGCTTTCTTCCTCCCTCTGTGGGAGAGCCCATTCTGCCTTTTCCTGGTTCTTGAGGCCATGCACACTCCTGCTGCTCTCTGGGTGCTCCTGGAGCGCCAGCCGGCTGCAGAGTGTCCACGGGCCGTCAGGCATCGTGCTGGGTCCTCGGATAACAAGAAGCACACAGCCCCACCTTGATGGCTGCTTCCGTCTCTCCAGTAGGAGCATGCTGAGACCAGACCTCAGCCAGGGACACTGAGCCTTCATGGAGCTGGGACAGGGGGAGTGCCCATACGCTGGATCTGTCCTAACGATCCTGTCCTTGGAAAGTCCCTCAAGGAAGCTCTGAGAGATGAGTAGGAGGGACAGGAAGGGACACAAGGTCAAAAAGGGCATAGGTCCAGGCCTACTCGTGGTTCAACTTATAATAAGTGCCTCAGTTTCCTCCTTTGTAAAGTGGACCTAATAAGAGTGCTGGATAAAGAAGGCTTAGCCTGAAGCCTGGCGTAGAGCAGGCACCGGGCGGCCTGGCGTACTGTGGAAGCACTCGCCATCTTACTGCTGACTCCTACAGCCAACCCACCCCCACCTCTGCTTGCCCCTGCCTGTGTCAGAGAGCTGGCATGCTGCCAGCACCAGATCTGTGAGGTCACCCAAATTCCCAGCCTTGTGGTGCCAGCTTGGCACAGATCAGGAGAAATGGGGGGTTGTGCCATTAGAGAGCCAGATTCGGGCCCCTGCCTTGTCTTTGGGTCCTGAGCAAGTGTTTTCATACTGACTGATTTTGTTCTTTATGTGCTGTGGTAGGCTAGCGAGAAACGCAGAGCTCTCAGTGGTAGGGAATGCCCGGCCACGTTAGGGAGTCCAGCCAGGGATGCCGTCCGCCCAGCACGCTACCCGCCTCCACCCTAGCTTCCCTGAGGAAGGGGATCAGCAAAGCCACCTCGACGGCCTAGAGGACGCAGGCTGATAGACGCCGGCTCCACATCAGCACCACCTGACCCGCCCGCCCGTTCCACAGATGCAGGCCCGGCCTCTGCCCTTTGGATGCCCGTTTGCCTCATGTCCACTGCTGCTTGGCAGTGCACACATACAGTGTCACCTGAACATGTCACAGAGTTCTGGCCCCTCAAGGCTTTGGATGGTCACCTGTTTCCGTGCTATTGAGTATTTCTTTCTCATGATCGATCACGTTTTGGTGGCCACATGGTCAGTTCCTGTTGAGCTGTCACTGTGCTATGATGAATATTCTAGAATGTCTCCTCATGGGCCATGGCCATAGTGTCTTGACTTACACCTTGTGGTGGAGCTCACACCGGGCCCTGATGCTGGGGGTTGCTCTCCTAGAGGCTGTGCTGCGAGCTTCCCAGCAGTGCCCAGAGGGCCTTTCATTGCCCGCCTGCTGTGACTGTCGTGCCTTGGGCTACAATGATTTCCTCCACCTAGGCCTAGACAGGATGGGCTGCCACACCAGGCCGGGCTGCCACACCAGGCCAGGCAGTGGACGCCTGGGAGATGGCTTCTGTGACTACTCTACCCYGTGTCCATTCAGCAGGCTTCAGGGCTGTGGCTGTTCCTCTCTGGGACATGTATGGCACAGCCACAGCTTTGACAGCTCTCCCATTAGGAGCACCTTCCAGGGTGGACATTGGAGAAAAGGCCTGCCTTGGTGGGGGCGGGCCGATTTACACGCTGCCTGAGTGGTGGTTGGTGTCATAGCTAACTAACAGCCTGTCAGATTTTTTTCCTGGACGGTGACACCCAGATAGGTCAGAGGAGGAGGTTCAGGCAGTGGGGAGAGGGCTTTCTTAAGAAAGAGATATCTGGTTGAGAAAGAAGGAACCAGGCCTTCCAAGAGTGGAAACATAAAAGGCGGTGGGTCCTGAGGGTGTACGGCCTGGGCCGAGCGAGTGAGCGAGCGAGCGAGCCCGGGATAGCCACAGGCTGCTGGGCGCCGGTGGGGCTGGGCAGGTGGCCAGTGCTGCCAGCCTGGGACAGGCGAGGAGCATGGCTTTTCGTCTCCCCACAGGGAGGGCTCGGGTGGCRTTGCGTCCCTTTGTAAAGCTTGCTGAGGCCGGCTGGGGATGTGGCTCGGTTCGTGGACCCCTTGCCGTGCATGGGGAGGTCACATAAGACCAGAGCGATGGCGCACGCCTCTAACCCAGCCGCGCGCGACCCAAAGCCAAGTCAGCCCACAGTGCCCGCAAAGAGGTGGGTTGTAGGGGTGGCAGCAGGGCTGTCCTGAGAGGAAAAAGCTGTGATGAAGGGAGGGCCCTGTGAATTCCTCCCCCATATGACCCACACGATCTTTGCAACAGTCTTTAGTCCCGAGAAAGCAGACCCNGTGTCCATTCAGCAGGCTTCAGGGCTGTGGCTGTTCCTCTCTGGGACATGTATGGCACAGCCACAGCTTTGACAGCTCTCCCATTAGGAGCACCTTCCAGGGTGGACATTGGAGAAAAGGCCTGCCTTGGTGGGGGCGGGCCGATTTACACGCTGCCTGAGTGGTGGTTGGTGTCATAGCTAACTAACAGCCTGTCAGATTTTTTTCCTGGACGGTGACACCCAGATAGGTCAGAGGAGGAGGTTCAGGCAGTGGGGAGAGGGCTTTCTTAAGAAAGAGATATCTGGTTGAGAAAGAAGGAACCAGGCCTTCCAAGAGTGGAAACATAAAAGGCGGTGGGTCCTGAGGGTGTACGGCCTGGGCCGAGCGAGTGAGCGAGCGAGCGAGCCCGGGATAGCCACAGGCTGCTGGGCGCCGGTGGGGCTGGGCAGGTGGCCAGTGCTGCCAGCCTGGGACAGGCGAGGAGCATGGCTTTTCGTCTCCCCACAGGGAGGGCTCGGGTGGCRTTGCGTCCCTTTGTAAAGCTTGCTGAGGCCGGCTGGGGATGTGGCTCGGTTCGTGGACCCCTTGCCGTGCATGGGGAGGTCACATAAGACCAGAGCGATGGCGCACGCCTCTAACCCAGCCGCGCGCGACCCAAAGCCAAGTCAGCCCACAGTGCCCGCAAAGAGGTGGGTTGTAGGGGTGGCAGCAGGGCTGTCCTGAGAGGAAAAAGCTGTGATGAAGGGAGGGCCCTGTGAATTCCTCCCCCATATGACCCACACGATCTTTGCAACAGTCTTTAGTCCCGAGAAAGCAGACCCYGAGAGAGAGACTTGTCTAAGGTACCTAGCGTGCGAGTCACAGAGGGACACAGGATTTGGAGCCTGGCCTAGGGCTCCAAAAATCACCGTTCCTCCTGACAACCGTCAGGGATTTTAAAGTCGCTTTGGTTGGGCAGCGTTCGTTTCTGTCCCCATGGGTTTCACCCAGGTCCCTTCAGAAAGTTCTCTGGGGACCTGTTGGACAGGAGGAGTGATGGAGGTTAAGTGCGTGTCCCCGCCAGGGCTCCCATGGCCCTGCCCTTCCTTATACACCACTGTGCACGGCTTCTTGGCCAGCGCCTTACGGCGAGCTGTCTCCTGGCCAGACGCCCGTCAGGGTGTCCCCACAGCTGTTCCTTACATCTCCCTATCAGACTGGTGGCCACAGAGGCCGCCAGTAGGAAGCTGTCCCTTTCCAAGTCCCAGCCAGGGAAATGGATGGCCCCCCTTGCTCATCCGGGGCCAAAGCTTATTGTCTGCTGGACAACTTGGCTACAGGGAAGTTTGGTGGGGGTGGGGGGTTCTGAGGAAGGTCAGAAGGGGAATTCCCCAGATCCCAGGGGTGCACTCAATGACAGTAGGACAGAAGCCACAGTTCATTACAGCCAGTCTCCTGGGACTGCTGGTGGCCTGCTCTTTCCCAGCAATCCAAGGGACAATGGGAACTTCCCTGACTAAAGTACAGTACTGGCATATCTCTTGGCCAGTCCCCTTACTAGGAGCCTCTGGGGAAGAGACAGCTTCCTCCCTGGTGAAATGGGGGTGATTTCAGTTCCCTGCCTGCCAAGCCCAAGGCAGATGTGAGGGGTGATTCCTCGGCTCAGAGCCTGATGAGTCCTCCATACTCTCGAGCTTGACGGCTCTCACAGGTGTGTCTCCTGGCGCCCTGACCCTGGCTCTCCCTAAAGCATGGCTGCGGCGCTCAGAATCGCCGCCCTCCCTGCCCTCCGCATCCACCTCCATCTCCTGCACGTGTTTCAGCGCTGTGTCCAAGGACCCTGAGGACCATCTGCCACTGACCTCATTTCTCTTCCTGCGCTTCCGTAGGAAGACATTGTTCTGCGTGTGCATGGATTACCTAGTGTCTACACAGTCACTGGAAGCCACGCAGTCAGGAGGGAGAGTGGCCAGGACGTCGGTCACTTTCCCAGCAGTCCGTTGTCCCAGGTTCAGAGATTCCCCTCCTCACCACATTTGTTCCTGCAAGCTCTCCCCTCCCGTCGGTTTCCACTCACCCCGCTGGGAAACAGAGTGTCCTGCTGTAGCCCAGGCAGCCCCAGCCTCTCCATGACCCTCCTGCCTTGTACCATCACACCTGGCTTGCAGTTTTCACTCTGCTAAAGCTCTGGACCACAACAGAGCGCATCCTTGAGTGTCCCATGGCTCCCATGCGCCCTGTCCCATCCTTGCTGCAGACAGCTGGATAACCAAACATGACTGTGCTGGTGCTCCACCAGCTGCTGACTGGTTGCTGTGCTCCCACCCCCAGGGTCTCGGGACCACACTCTGCTGCTTCGGGCAGGATGCTGTCTGGCACTTTGGCTGTGGACCCTGGGTTGGTGACCTAGGTCGCCACTGTTCTGAGTCATTTAAAATGAGTGTTTTGTTGAAAGCTCAGCATCCTTTGGTGGCCTCCTGGCTTGGGGTGGTGCCATGTGCCTATGATCCCAGCCTTCAGGAGGGAAGCAGAGGAACTGAGTTCAGGGCCAGCCTGGGCTAGTTAGACTTTCTCTTCATAGAGATGATAGTTCCCCAGAGGGTTGTTTGGAGGCCATAACTGCATATTCAACAGGCAAATGCAGTGGCAGAGGTTGTTGCCTGCTGGGTCTAATATTCTGCTGGGTCAGAGCTTCTTTGTTTCATGCTTTTGTGTGTTTTGTTTGTCTGTCTGTAGCCCAGGTTGGCTTAGAGCTCACTGAATACTCATGCTGGCCTTGAACTAGTTAGGTCTTCTTGTCCTGGCATCCTTAGTGCTGGGTCTACAGGTGTGAGCCACTAGGCCCTGTTCTCAGTATGTCCTGAACATACTGGTCCTTGGACTTACTGTCATCAACCCAGGTGTCTCGCATCTCCATTTGTAGGGCAGGAAACGACAGCCTGAAATGCTCATCCGACAACTAGCCACTGTAGCAGGGCTGGGGTTTAGACCCAGGAGGCTGCTGCTAACTGGCCAGCACTCGGCCACTCCCAGCACTGGGAGAGGCTCATCTTTCCTGGTGTTTTCATTCCAGGCTGCGTGGCAGCTCCGAAGGGACCCAGACAGGTGGGGCCTCTCCCCAGAGGGTGCTCCGCCCCTTCCAGCCCCAGGAACTCTGATAAAGCCCTATTGTGTAGGTTTCCAGATTCCTAGTCCGTTTCACCACTCGCACAGGACAGAGTGGCCAACCATCCTGGCCAACGGAGACACCAAGGCTTGCCCCTCTTGTCTGTCCCCCACAGATGGCAGTCTAATTGGCCAGGGGAAGAAAATACACCACTGAAGACTTCCCCACAGAGTCAGTCAGTCTCAGTCTCTCTCTCTCTCTCTCTCTCTCTCTCTCTC
>BDUI01007342.1:20025-30702 GCA_002335545.1 Apodemus speciosus
CACACACACACACACACACACACACACACACACACACACACCCGACCAGGGACTCCTCCTTCAGGCAGTCTTGTTCCTCCCTCGAGGGATCTCCCACCCCCTGCTGCCCACACGTCTCCACAACCCTTGACTTTTTTCCCCCCACAGATCTCCACAGCAGCCCACTCAAGAGATTATTCAACCAAAATACTGTGTCCACAAACAGCATTTATGATTATACTACTTAGTGTGTGTGCATGGGGCTAGGGATTAAAGCCAGGGCCTTTGTGCATGAGAGACAAGAGCTCATTACTGCGCCAAGTACCCAGTCCCTGGAAGATCTAGGCCCTGGCAGCACTACAGAACACCGCTGAGCCCCTCACAGATGGAGTCCAATGACGCCATCCCAGAGCCATGCCCTCCAGCCCAGCTCCACTGCTCTTTGTGTTCCCAGTATGTGCAGAGACCACAGCAGGACCTTGGGTGCTATTGAGTTCTGCCCTTGCTTTGAGACAGGGCCTCTCACAGGACAGAGACTTCCTTTTTTTCCAGAAGGTTCCCAGGAGCCTCCTGTCTGTACCCATGGGGTTACAGGTATATGCAGCCTGGCCTAGTTTTGTACTTACATGCTAGAGACTCGAACTTGGGTCCTTGTGCTGGCTGAACAGGCTCTTTGTGCATTGAGCTATTTCCCCAAGTCTCGATTCTGTTACCTTTAAAAGGCTTGGTACTGTCAAATGACAACAATGCATAAAATCCAGTTATCTGAACCAGGAATTGCAAGGTGGCCCTGCATGCTCCGAGGCGCAGCACCCCAGAGCCCACTCATCCCCCTCACGTCATGCCCTCCGTGGGGCTGCCCCACCCTTGGTGGCCGCGATGTGTGTGTACTCCAGACTCCTGTGCCATCGTGGCTGCTTTAGACTCACGCACATGGAATCTTCCAGTCTTCGCACCTCACTGCTTCCCTCAGCTCTGAGATAGGTCGGCCTGGCTGGACACGAACGCTTCCCTCATCCCGTCGAATCTGCGCCCCTGCCGTGCGGGGGTGTCCACTCCTCTCGGGCTCTCGTGTCCCTTGCCAGCTCTTTGCCATAGGCCACTCCCGGGAGCGGAGGCCAGTGTGTCCTCACCGTCAGACCGTCAGAGGACACCTCGGTCGTGGTGAGAGTTTGCTTATCCACAGTCTCGTGCTCCGGTAGCACTTGGTGTGGTCAGACTCTCTAGTTGACTTTGGACAGGTTTTATTTGTTCTATTTATTGTYTTGCATATTTTGAGACAGTATTTGACAGCATAGCCTAGACTAGCCTCAAGTTCACAGCAATTCTCCTGTCTCAACCTCCAAAAAACTGGGACAGCAGTTCTTCAGCCATGTTTCTRTGAATYYGAGCTCTAAGCTTGTGGTGGTGGTGGTTGTGGGAGGAGCTAGGCGGAGGCCCGTGGGGGAGAGGCCGAGAGTCAGGGATCCCATGCTAGTTTCGAGATCTTGACTAAAGAGTCACACTATGACCAGTGACCAGAACCAGCCTGTCGCCTCTCACTGCCTTTTCCTGGGGTCGGGTTTGAGTAACAGCCTTCCTTGGTTTGTACACCGTGGTCTGGTCCTTACCCCTCCTTCCTCTTACCCCTCCCTGTTAGTCTTGTCCTCTTTCCCAGGATAACCTGGCGCCTGGTGCATTTTTTTTCTTTACCAGCCCCTTGTTCAAGCTGCTCCCGCCTTCCTCCTTTCCCAGCCCATGCCTGGGACTCTTCTCCCCCTTTCCCACAGCCCCGTAGTCTGTCAGCACAGGCAGAAGAAGCCCTTCGAGGGCCCTCCTGCAAGGCCTGGACGCCCCGTCCTCAGCCCTCACCCACGGTTCTTGACTCTTCTCTCCCAAAGGATTCCTGGAACCTTCCAGGCTTAGTTCTACTGCAGAGCCTTCATTCTTTTGAGAGCCCTGGCCATCTTGTCAAGTCTCTACCCCCTTTTAGGGGACTCCTAACCACAAGTCTACAATAGCACCCCCCCACACACACACACACACACACCACGCAGCTAGCAACCCGGCTTGCTTGCCCCTGTACTCCCTCCACAGTTGCTCAGCCCGTTGTGGCGTAGTCCCTGAAGGTACTGGTGCATTGCTCCCTAGCTCAGCTTCACAGTGGTAGGCTGGGGTGGAGGATTCATCCCTTGTCCCTTACTGTGTTCTCACTGGTGTGTATACAGTGCTTCTCCTTGTTGGCCTCTGACTGGAGGGCACTGGCCGAGTGTGTACTGTGAAACCCAAGCATGTGCCTGGAGAGCCACAGGCCCGACTTCCTGTGGACGGTCCGTGGGAAGAGCCTAGCGGGGCCTTTGAGGACTTGAACACTGGGGATCAGGTCCCGCGTGGGGCTGAATTTAATGTGGCTGGTAATAATTAGCAGGGACTCGACCAGGCGGCCACACTGCAGCCCGGGYCTTCCTGGAATCCCAGGGGTGCCACACTATCTGACCCATTTTCCAGATGAGACTATGAGCCTGGCACCTGTGGGGACTCCTTGGCACGGCCACAGCTTGGTGCCAAGATGGTCCTGGTGTCTCCTCCCATGCGATTGRCATCTCCCTGGCAGCCACCAGGCAGGACAGCTTTTAGTGGCCTTCAAAACTCAAAGGCCCAATCAAATTACCCGCTTGTTCTGCCCTCAAGCTGTCTGCCCTTTTCATTTTCATTTCTTGTTTCTGAATAAGAGCGTTTTTCCCTAAGGTGGTGTATTTTCTTGTTTCTTTTTGCTTTTTTTAAACTTTCATTGCTATGGTGTGTATGTGTGCATAGTGCATGTTTATGAGTGTGTGCACAAGTGTGCTACAGTGTGCTTGTGGGAGACAGAGGCCATCATTGTGAGTTGGCTCTCTATTTCCACCTTCATGTGGGATCTGCGGCTTGGACTTGGGTTGGTACCCACTGAGCCATCTTGCCTGCCTGTCTCCCCTCCCCCACCCCAGCCTCCCAGTCCATGAATGTGGTATGTCTTTATTTGTCTTCTCTCCCGGCCCTCAGAACAGTGCCGTGTTTTCCCAGCAGGGCCCTTGCCTTCTTACTATGGGTTTATTCCAGCTACTTTATAATGGGGTCTCCACCCCCCACCCCCTTAAGATGCCTGGCTCCCCAAATTTGACCTTGCAGGGTAAAGACCTCCCCAATCCCCTGCTTTTTCTGTGGCACCATCCTGGGCCTTGCAGAGGAAGGGAAGGGTTCCCAGAGAAGCTGTAATTTTCCTGAACAATTTCAGGGGCTAATTAAAGGTTTTCCTTGACTAATCAGCTTACTGTTTAATTATCATGGAACAGGCGGAGAAATGTGGAAGACTCTGCTGGGGTCTCCCCAGAGTGTGGCAGGAGGAAAACAGGGCAGCCCTTGGTAGGCTTAGCAGGATTTGGGGATGCCCTGCATTGCCCATGAGCCAGCCAGAATCACTGTCCCTGTGTCACTCCTCAAGTTAGTGTCTGCCTAGTGTTCTCACCTTCCTTCTTCTGGGGTCCTGAGGTCAGCACCCCTAGGAAGCCTTGCAGCCCCACAGCCCCTGGAACGTGGCCGGCCACAGCTGCCCACCGCACACCCCGAGCAGGACCCTGAGGGGGACGCTTGCCTGAGCCCAGTAGCTGCTGGTCCTGAGGGGACAAGGGCTTTGGGAGTGGGACTCCGAGGAGAGGGCTGGTAGGAGGAGGAGGTGCACACAGGTCACTCGGGGAGACTCTGACTGGCTGGCTGGACCCCATGGGTCCTGAAAGTCTCTGGAGGGGGAGGGACCCAGAGATGGCTGCACCAGGCGTGATTTCATTCCTTGCATTCCTAAGCAAGCCCCAGCCTTCTGGTGGCCCTAAGTAGGGGAGGGTGGCCTGGAGAGGACCTCTGGGCGCTGGCCTGCCCCTCTGTCAGCCCCTCTGCCTTCCCCTGAGGTCTCAGGACTCGCCCCCATCTCATCAGCAGACTCACCAGGTTTAGGGGATGCAGGGACCCAGGCCCGTGCCGTTGGACACCACCCCTCACTAGAGAGGTTCCCAGAGTGCCGCTGGTGGCCGGAGGGAGAGAGTGGCAGGCATACTTGTATTAGCCTTCGGGATGTGTCAGGATCTTCCTGCACTCAGCAGTCTGGGGAGGCAGGGCTGGTACTCTCCTTCACAGACAGGGTAGGAGAGGGCCACAGCCGATTTCTGTGCCTGCTGGTAGAGCCTCTGCTCCAGGCGTCCGTCCCTCAGCCATCCGGAGAACTGGGCAGTACTCTGCACATGCTTGCACATGCTCACACACACTCACACATGCACATGTATGTCTCTGTCGCCGGTCGCCCACCCCCTGTCTTGCCCGTGTATGTCTTCCCTGTCCCTGGCAGAAGCCTCTCCTGGGAGGCTGGAGGGGATGTGTCTGCAGGCCCGGGGCGTCATTCCCAGGGGAAGGGTGCCACCATCACTGGGCCTGCTTTCCACCCTGCCCTCCCTCCCTCCCGGGACTGGGGGATGCAGTGTCCTGGGGTTGCCCTGTCACCTATAGCCTCCAGCCACTCTGCGGACTCATGTCTGGTCACCACGGCCAGCGACAATTCTGGTTGTTCGGGCTTGCACTGTCTGCTGACCCCAGTCTGCTGCCAGCAAGGCTTGTGTTAAAGATGTGAATATCGCATTGTGAGAGCGTGTGTTGTTTTAAGCCCCGACAGCTCTGGCTGGGCCGCCTCCACCTTCTCCAGGCCCCTCCGAGACGGCTTCCTCTCTTTCTCTGGGTAAGGCCTGGGCTCAGATGTCCCAGTTCCCACATGTGGCAACTAGGGTGATGGCTGGCTCCCTGCCAGGGTGGCTGGGGGATTGAGTGAGTCAGCGTGTGTATGTGCAGCCTGGAACGGTGTCGCTGTGTCATTACGGGTCACTAGTGTCTCCGCTGCTGTTGTTACATTGTGGCCGGGGCGGGCCGTGCTCCCACAGATTGGCTGTGTCTGGGCATCTTCCTTATAAACATGGGGCACATGGGAGAACTGCTTCCTCCCTGCCCCAGTCCCTGTCGCCACTCACAGCAGCTGCTAGCGAACGAACTCTGGCAGTCCGTACTTTAGCCAGGAGATTTTCAGATTTGTCTCTTGACACGAATCCCATAATAGCCTCACACTTGTCCCCCAACTGAGGTCCATTTGTCATTCTGTCCAGTTTGGTCCAGACGAGGTCCAAGGCCTCTTCCGCCTTCCATCTCTACATTTGTGCACTCGCTCTCTCCCTCTCCCTCTCTCTTCTCCCCCCCCCACTCTCTCTCTCTCTCCCCCCTTTCTCTGTGTGTGTGTGTATGAATGTATGTGTGTGTGCACGTGTATGTGTGTGAATGTATGTGTGTGTGAATGTATGTGTGTGCACGTGTGTGCGTGTGCGTGCGTGCATGTGTATGAATGTATGTGTGTGCATGTGTGTGTGCACAATTTTGAAGTTGTTGGTGTGAGTGAACATCTGGGTTTAATAATGTAATGACTTGACGTTTGCACAGCTGTCAAGTTAACTTTGAGGATAAAAATTTTAAAGGCAAAAAAAAAAAAAAGAAAGAAAACCATGGCGATACCTGTGTTTCTAGCACCTTCAGAAAGTCCCAGCCCAGGCTGGGAGGAAAGGGAGACTGTCATAGAAACAGACAAGCATCGTGGAGCAACAGAAGAGAAGAGTGATGAGGTGCCCTGAGTGCCTCCTGGTCCTCTTCTGAACGCCCTCTGCACCTTGTGCGATAATAGCATGGGGCTCACACATAGCATCTCATGGCTGGCCTCCCTGCTGCCCCATATCTCCAGCGTGGGGCACAGAAGAGCCACCAGGGGCTGCCACTGCCCTCGGAGCAGTTTATTTGATCTAAAATAATTTCTTCTACAGCGGGCTTGGACAGGGATGCCTCGGACCGGGTGCCCCGTGCGTGTCACAGGAGCAGAACCTGGGAGTACCTACGTGTAGGAGAGGCCTGGTGTTTATGGCCCGCGCTCCGAGGGTTCCAGGGCTCTGTCTCCCAGCTTTTGTCCCCCAGTGCAGCAGGGTGTGAGGGGCCTGCTGTGTTTTAAGGAAGAGACAGGGTAGACAGGAAAACGGGCTAGAAGCAGAGGAACTGGGTCAGCGTAACACACGTGCAGAAGGCCAAGGGCTCAGCTTATTCTGCAATGCAGCCTAACCCTGTACAAAGTGTGGAAGCTTCTGGGTCCGCTCCAGTGCCTAGGTATCAAGCAAACATCCCCTGCGCCACCCAGAACAGGAGACAAGTGCTGGCAGCTGCCAAAACGTCGCTTTCCAGAAGTAAGTTCTTAGTAGAACTGGCTCATGCTTTCAGCCCTCCCCTCCTTCCCTTCCCCTGCCCAAAGGAGAGCAGAGAATCCGTCACCTGCTGCACTGGGTCCCCTGCCCAACTAAAAGACAGGCCCCAGGGACCACCTAGGGAAAGACGTGGTCGCTGCAGCACATCCACGTCTTTCCCTGGGTGGAAATGGCATGAGATTGGCACCTCCTGGCCACAGCTTGCTCTCTGGTATTTTGCTCTTGAGAGCTCTCCAGCCTGGTCCAGGAGGAACCGGCCTGGCTCTGGGCTTCTCCTGCCCAGGCCCCTCCTCCTGCCTCCCCGCCCAGCTCAGCAGGTGAGAACCGGCGATCACCAAACGGGGGTCAGTTTCAGTCCTATGCTCTGTAAAGGGGCTGTAATGTCTCCTGGAAGGACCATGGGCCAGGCAGGAAGTCTCTCTTCTGACCCTGTGCCACCCTGGTTCCCCTACAGGAAAGCCACTGTGGTGATTACTGCTGAGGGTCCAGATCAGCAAGGGGTTATCACGAAGCTCTGCTGCTGAGTTGGTAGTTTGGAGGCGAGTGCAAACCGCCTCAGTGAGCCTCACTTTCCATTTTAGAATCTGTGTGCGCGTTAGTTCATCACCGTGAGGCACTCGCGAGCTGGCGCCTTAGTGTCCGCAGTGGCAGTTGTATGAGTTACCTCTCTGCTTGGTGTCCTAAACCCTGACAGRAGCAGCTGAGGGGAGGAGAGGTCTGTCTGGGCTCCGGCTTGAGGGTACAGTTTATCATGGCTGGGAAGGCGCGGGCCAGAGAGTAAGGCAGCTGCTGTCAGGAAGCAGAGTGCTCTCTTTCTGAGAGAGAGGGGTAGGGAGGGAGGGAGGGGAGAAAGATGGATCCTCTGGAGTCCTAGGTATTTGTGAGCCATCAGACTTGAGTGCTGGGACCTGAACTCTTATCCTCTGGAAGAGCAGCAAGCTCTCTTCACCAGGGAGCCATCCGTCCAGCCTCTCCCTTTCTCCTGTTTACACTCCAGCTCGTGTGCCTCTATTTAGGAGGACTCCTCCCCGCCCGGTTAGCCAGTGTGTGAGCAGCCTCATGGACACACCCAGAGATAGGTTTCTGTGGTGGTTTTAAATGCAGAGGTTGACAGCCGCCACAACAGTCTTGTCCCTGCTGCTGTCACTCGTCCCTTCGGGCTGGGCGAGGCTGAGGGCCAGTGCTAGTGAGAACTCCTGCTCCGGGGGCCACAGAGTGAGAGCTGCCATGGAGAGAGACGCCCATCTGTAAGACCGGTGGGGGCTGCCTGGAGGGGGCTATGTAGGCAGAGGCCTGAGACAGGAACTGGTTTGTGGAAGAAGAAACCGAGAGAAGAGCACACGCAAGGCTAAAAGAGCTGAGCGTGGTGTGCGCATGCGCGGGGTCCTGGCACTCCAGATCGGCAAGCCGTGACTTCGAAGCCAGCCTGGACTACCTAGTGAGGCTTTGTCTCAAAGCAAAGGCTGAAAGATGGGAGCAGGTCTGTCATTTAAAGAAATCACTGATGTTCGTAAGGAAACCTAGATTTTGAGGTACCTGTGATCTGAGCCAGATCTATCACTCTCTTCCTCCATCTTCTCTCGGTGGTAACAGCTTACAAAGTCACCCAGGTCCCTAATCAGGATGTGGACTTCGGTCTGATCAAGGCAGAACATTCCATCACAAGCGTCCTCCCCTCTGAGGCCCGCCCCAGCCACACCCCTTCCCACCCTTAACCTTTCCCCAGTTTTATAATTCTCTCATTTTAGGATTGTTATATAAGCAGAATCCTTCCACAGAGAACCTTCTAGAATTGTCTTCATCCATGCAGTCTAGTTCTCGGGAGATTCTCGCAGATGGTTGTGCATGGTGCTGGGTGGCACGCATGGATGCCCCAGGGTGTTGCGCCATCTCCCCATGTGGACATCTGCTTGTTTCTAGATTTTTGGCTATTACAAGGAAAGCCTCCGCAAATGTTCCCATAGTGCTTTTTGTGTGGAGTATAAATTTGTTTTTCTGGGACAAATACCCCAACGTGTAATTGCTTGGTGATGTGACAGTTACATGTTTTAAGGAAGATGCCAGGCTGCTTTTCAGAGTGGCTGCACCATTTCCCATTGCCATCAGCAGCGCAACGCAAGTAGGGCGCTGCTTCTCGCCGGGCTCGCTAGCACGTGTGCTGTCACTACTTTTTATTTTAATTCTTGTGGTAAGTGTGTAGTGCCGGCTCACAGTCACACTAATGCGTGTCTCTCTGGCTAATGGCTAATGCTGTAGAACATTCAGTGTGCTTATCTCCATCTGTGATCTGCTCCGGTGACAAGTCTTCTGGCTTCTCTCACTTATTGAGCTGCTTGCTGTTCTACTCTTTGATTCTGTGAGTGCTTTATCTTAGGCAGCAGGCCTTTGTCCGATATGTGGCTTGTAGACGTTTCTCATCTGTTGCTTGCCTTCCCGTCAGTACTAGGGATTGGACCTAGGGCCCCGTGGTGTGCTAGGCAAGCACTCACCACGGAGCCACATCTCCGCCCGTGGCTTGTCTCTTCATCCTTTTCACGTGGACTTCTGCAGAGGAAAAGACTTCTTTAAACAAAACAAAGCTTTATTTATAGTGTTTTGTTTATTTGTATTGTACAGGTGTTTTGCCTTGCATGTAAGTGTGCATATTTGTATATGCACATGCGTGTGCCTAGTGCCTGCAACGTCCAAAGAGGACATTGGCTTCATTCCCTGGGACTGGATTCCAGATGTTTGTGAGCCCCCACGTAGGTACTAGGAATGGAACTTGGATCTTCTGGTAGGGCAGCCAGTGCTCTTAATGGGGAAAATCTTAAATTTCCTCTTTTGTGGCCTGTGCCTTTGGTGTGCAGTGTGAGAACCGTGAACTGAGCTCTGCGGGGTTTCTTCATGTGTGCAGTGCCGGGGGCGGACTCAGGGCTCTGTGCTTGCTGAGCAGGCACCTCTGGGCCTCTCACTGTTTACCAACCCTGAGTTGCCCTGGCCGGCTGTTAATTCAGTCTATAATCCAGGCAAGCCTTCAATTTAGAATCTTCCTGCCTCCACCATGGTTTTGCTTTCTGGAAATTTTAGGGGCTCGATCCTCTGTAAGTTGTGTGCAGTGTGGTTTCTGTCAAGGTTCCCTTCGTGTGTTTAGAGGAAGCCAGTTGTTCTAGCACCTCGGATGGAAGATGGCACCTTCAGCTGATTTTCCCAGTTACCACAGTCTACCGTCACCTCATGAATACCAAGATATCCTTTCGAAACAAACACAAGAACAGGCATGCTGGCCCAGGCCTGCGGCCCTGGCTCTCAGAAGGCAGAGGCAGGGAGATCCTTGCCAAGCTGGCCTGGGCTGTGAAGTGAGACTCTGGTGGGGTGTGGGTACTGAGGGGAGGAACGAGGTGCTGGGCAGGTAGACGACGTGGACCTTCACCACAGGCAAGACTGACATGGCAGCTGCCCTCCTCTTAGAAGGTTCCCCACAGAACATGGGCTGTGCGTGTGCCCTGCCACTGCCCTCCCAGGCACACACATTAAAGAAGTGAAAGCAGGCCAGATGTGGTGGCACACACCCTTAATCCCAGCACTTGGGAGGCAGAGGCAGGTGGATCTCTGTGAGTTCAAGGCCAGCCTGGTCTACATAGGAGTTCCAGGACAGTCAGGGCTGTTTAGAGAAAAGAAAAAACAAAACAAAAACCCCAAAGACAAAACAAAGACAAAAAACTGGGAGCAGGGCCTGAAGCAGTGTCTGCACATCTAGTTCTATGGAGTGTTCTTCACCGCAGCCGGAAGGTAGAAACAACCCTGCGGCCCCACGAATGGAGACGGAGCCTTGATAGATGCTATTGTGTGGCTGCCCCTAAAAGCTTTGCATTTAGTGGGAAAAGCCAGGCACAAGGAAGGGCGATTRTGTGGTCCCACCTGTGCACAGAGCCTAGCCTAGCACAGCGGCAGAAGGTGGGCGAGGTTATGGGGGTGGGGGTGGGAGGGAGGAGCAAGGCCCCTTTGCTTGCTACAGGCTTGGGTAAAGAGGGTGCTGAAGGTGCTGTAACGCTCAGGGTATTTAAAGACATTGGGCTGTTCACTTCTAAGTGAAAATGATAAATATTGTGTGTCTATTACCACAGTGTTTGGGGGGGAAAATCACTTTTTTTTTTTTTTTTAAGAATCTCATTGGTTTTCTGAGACTCACATGTGTCCCTGGCAAAACTAGAACTCACTGAACTCAGCATGACAGCCCTTGTTGTGCCTCCTGGGTGCCTTTTTTTTTTTTTTTTTAAAGATTTATTTATTTATTATATGTGAGTACACTGTAGCTGTCTTCAGATGCACCAGAAACAGGGTGTCAGATCTTGTTACGGATGGTTGTGAGCCACCATGTGGTTGCTGGGATTTGAACTCAGGACCTTCAGAAGAGCAGTCAGTGCTCTTA
>BDUI01007342.1:31469-43547 GCA_002335545.1 Apodemus speciosus
GTGTGTGTGTGTGTGTGTACACTCATGTATGTGCATTCACACGGAGGCCAGAGGTCGCTTTCCGCAGTTACTGTCCACACTGCCGAGGCCGGATCTCACTGAAGCCGTATCTCATCAGTTTGGCTAGACCCCCTGGCTAGTGAGCTCCAAGTGTCAGCGAGTCCCAGCCCCGCAGCGCTGGGGCTACAGACACACGCTCCTGTGCAAAGCCTCTCACACGGTGCCCGGATCTAACTCCTCGGGTCGTCATCCTTGCGTGGCAGGCACTTTACCAACCAGGCCGTCTTCCTCATGTTGCTTTTCTTAGATGAAACGTTGGCTGTCCCCATCCTTAGCCTCCACCATCCTGACTACCCCCCTCACTGTCGGGCCCCTCTCCATTCTGACCGCTTTTCTCCACACCTACTCTGGTCTCCTGGATCCGCCTTCCCCCAAGCAAAGTTACCGCCTTAAGCGTATGCCTGTCCTGGGCAGCCCACCACAGCTCCCCACGGCCTGCCTCCACTACGCTGTCCTCCCCTCAGGCCCTGTCCTTGCCGCCCCCCACCTGGCCTGTCAGCCGAAATTCCAAGTTTCATTTGTGTGATGCCTGATCAGAAGGCCCCTGGGCATCTGGTTGACACATGGTGACCTCTTGCTGGGGACCCAGTGCAGCGGAGGAAGTTGCGTGCAGCTAAGGCAGGCCACTGTGACTGGGAAGGAGCAGGTGGAAATGAGGGCCGAGGTGGGCATGGCCTGGGGCTCCTGGCACGGAGCTGTGAGGCCCCAGCTCGTGTTCAACAGAAAGGGATACAGTCAGGTTAGCTTTACAAAGGTCCGCCGACCCAGCAGAGAAACAGGCAAAGGTGTTGAATAGACACTTAGTGGAAGAGAACGCCATTCTACCAGCTTCTGCAAGCATGAGAGGATGCTCCGTGGATAGAAGTAGAAATGCAAAGGAAAACCGGGCTGAGCTGGGCAGCGAGCTGGGCGGACCTCTCCTGTGCTGCAGAGAGCAGAGACGGACGGACCCACTGATGCTGCAGAGGAGGGATGGCGCCCTGGGCTTGCTGAGAGGTCGGGAGCAGGCCAGTCCTGGTGCAGGGCCACTGCATTGCCCACAGACATGCTGGCAGCACCTGCGCGATGCCTGCTGTGCCCTGTGAGCATCTCTGCACTGCCTAGGAGAGCAAAAGACAAAGCTGCCACCCTGGCTTCATGGGCCTGGCTCAGGTCACCACGGCACTTACGGCCACCTAAGGGGAGGGCCAGCAGTCTGCAAAGTGAGGCATGGTGAGAATTGTAAGATCTACATCTCAATAAGCATACATAGTCTCTTCCTTTAAACCGTGACTTGATGCTAGGATGCATGCTGAAACTGCCTCACACTAGTGTTACAGCAGAACCGTTACTCTACTGTTTTGTTTTGTTTTGTTTTGTTTGAGACAGGGTTTCTCTGTGTAGTCCTGGCTGTCCTGGAACTCACTCTGTAGACCAGGCTGGCCTCGAACTCAGAAATCCGCCTGCCTCTGCTTCCCAAGTGCAGGGATTAGAGGCATGCGCCACCACCGCCTGGCTTGAACCGTTACTCTAAAGGGAAAGCTTTCTTGTCCCCTCTGGGGAGAGACGAAGGGTGCCATCCTTTTCTGCACGCTCGGAGCTCCTGGTCCTTCTCTGCTGGGGTTGGACGCGGGGCCTGTGTGCTGGCCACGCCGAGCCTGGGTGCATCCATTACACTATCATGAGGGTGCGGGAAGATCTTGCTGTGTAGCACTGCGGTCCTGCCGCCTCAGCACATCTGCCTGCGTTCGTTTGATACTGAGCCAGGGTCTCACCTAGTTGCCCAGGATGATCGTGAACTCGCATTACCCCGCCCACGCAGGCCTTGAACTTGTGGTGACCCTCCTGACTCTTGGGACCATCATCCTTTGCTTCTCCTTTTTGTTTTGCCACCTTTGACATAGTCTCAGGTGACTCCTTTCCGGTCGTTTGTGCTTTAGCATGAGAGGTCCTCGGTTCTGCTCCTGAGCCCCCCCCCACCCCCCGCCCCGTAGTTCAGGCCATCAGCTCCCAAGCTGCCCTTGTAGGGGCCACAGTGAAGAGAGGCCACAGTGAAGGCCCTGCCTGCTGAGTCTGCTGAGCCTTTGCACAGGCTCAGGGACTTGCTCGTGTTGTGCCCGTGACAGCACTTACCAGGTTCCCAGTGGCTCCACCTGCATTTTGTAGGGTTCTTTAAAGTGTGCGGGTGTGTTCGAAGAACAAATGGGTCTCCCCAAAGGACAAATGCAAGGGCAGTGGGGTGGGCATATCCTGCCTCTGTTTACCCTTTGGTACCTTTTGGCATTGTTACCATGTGACTGTAACTAGAAACACAGGCAGGGATGAAAG
This sequence comes from Apodemus speciosus, assembly GCA_002335545.1. Lineage (NCBI taxonomy): Eukaryota > Metazoa > Chordata > Mammalia > Rodentia > Muridae > Apodemus > Apodemus speciosus. The sequence goes on from BDUI01007342.1 coordinate 33,837, forward strand.
GGAAGACACAGACAAGCTCCTGTGTGACACACCGTGATGGGTGAGTCACACGCAGCACTCCTCCTCTCGGACCTGTTTCCTGGAGCTGACCAGAGCTGGTCAGGCGGCACCACCTCCCCCAGCAGAGCTCAAACCTGCCGGTCTGGTTTGGGGAGGTGGCTCTATCTGGCTGAGTCTCTGGGCGGCTTCCCAGGTGCCCTGCCCCCACAGGGGGGTGGTAACCAGAGACCTGGGAATGTGGGGTCTCCCAGGCCCTGTTCTGTAGTGGAGCTGGAGAGACACACGTGACACTGGCTACTTGTTGGTTGTCCCCACTGTCTTTATAGAGCCCACAAACCTGTCAAGGGCTCCACAGCCTGGGCCCTGTGCTCACTGGACCGCAGCCTTCTAGCCCCCTCTCGGGGCTGGTTTTGCTCAGATTACCTGCCACTGAGTCCTCATGTGTGCTAGGGGCGTGGTAGAGTCTGGAGCCACAGACAGTAGGAGACGAGGTCATAGCTGCCGGGGGCCAGGCCTAGGCCCAGGCCCAGAGGTCACGTGTGGACAGCCCGGGCTGGCAGGAAAGGCTTCCTGAGCAGGTTCAGGAGGCTCTGCTTGGACCCTCACACGCTTTTGGTCCCAGAAAGACAGACAGTCTGAGAGGCCGCCTGGACAGATCCTTACTCAGAGGGATTGCACAGGAGACCTCTGCTCAGGGAGCAGCCAGCTGGGCTCTTCAGAACAGATGAGCAGCAGAGGGAGGGAAGACGCCCCTTCCAGAGTGACCTGTTCAGCATGGAGGCTCTGAGCTACACTGCCTCATTCAAAGCAGCTAGTTAAGGGCACAGGCAGCAGGGGTCCTTGGGCCGGTCACACGACCTCTCTGGACTTCTTGGCTGTTCTGCTGTAAAGGAGGCCTGCTAACCGTGGCTGCCCTGAGCCAGGCACAGCTCCTCCCGAGGGAGCCCAGGGGAGGTTACTGTGACATGTCCTAGTCCCAGCCCTGCGCCATCCTCTCTCTTGTCATCCATATGTCCACTGTCCACTCCCCTGCTTGTACCACTTGCTGGGACAATCCAGGGGAGAAAAGGGGATGGGCCACACCCCATCTCAGATTACCCACCCACCCTCCTGAGGCCTCTGGAGGCACTACCCAGATCCACCCCCCTGGTCCAGAAGCTACCCTCTGCTGTGCGGCCTAGCTAAACCCTGGTTTCCTGGGCCTCTGTTATCCAGCGTGTGTGTGGAGGGGGGTTAGTAAGATGGGTGTGCCTGTCGTAGTGGAGGCAGGTCCTGCTGAGACCAGGCTGTGGCTGGGGTCCTTGCCAACCCTCCTCTCTGCCCACAGCTATGGGCCTACTGGCTGCAGCCCCACCTCCCGCCTCCCTGCTTCCCGCCCTCTGTGGGTGGGAGCCCCAGCCCCAGCCCCAGCTGAGCTGTTACCACGGCTAGACTGTGTCCCCACCACTGTTAGCCTAGGGTGCCCTGAAGCCTGTCCCTGTCCCTCTCCGGGAGGACTGGCTACCAGTTGCCCTTGGAGAGGTAGCCCAGGAAGTCAGGAGAGGATGGAGAGGTAAGCAGGCTGCCTGTGGCCCTCTAGGAGAGGGCGGGGCTGGCCCTGGAGCCAGTGTGAAAATGTGGGATGGCTGGGCCGCACCTTGAGTCTGGGGTGGAGTGACTTGTTCCCACGTGAGGTTGCAGGCTCCTGGGGGCTGGTGTCTGGGCACGAGCCTCAGTGCCAACATCTTCCTGATGACCCTTGTGTGTTAGGAACTCGCTGCTTGCTGTGCATGGGCCTGAGTTGTGAGGGTCTCGGGTCTAGCCTTGTAGCTTGGGTTGTAGTCCTCAGTACATCTTTCAGCAGGTCTGGTGGTTATAAGACACAAGGATGCGTGTACACGCGTCCCCTTGTCCCTGCAGAGCTGCTGGGGCCTCTTGTGCAGCACAGCTCTTGGAGCATGACTGTAGGTTTCTTTAGGGAGCACTCCCACTGCCCCTTTGGGTGGGGAGTCATACTTCAGAGGGACGCTGAGCCTGGGCCTACGAGCTGCTTCCATGATCCCTCTGGTGCCTCCTAAGCTCCCACCAGGCTGTGCTGCGCCTGTGTCTGAGGGGCAGGGGCTCAGCTCTGAGCTTACCTCACCATGCCGTACAGTAAACACTGGCCCACCCACCCGCTCACGCCCCCATGACAGCTGTCAGTCACATGCCTAGGATGCTGGGTGACTGTGACTGCCAGCTAGTCATGGTAACTGCGTGTCTCTTGATATCCAGCACGTCCATCTGTCTGTGGGCTTGTTTGGGTTACTGTTGTGGGTTCTGTGATGTGACAGTGTATGTGTACTAATACTTTTCACTGGCTGCATGGCATGGGGTCTGTGTGGCCTGTGTGTGAGGTGCTGAGTGCTTGTACCACGCAGGGCTGTGGACAGCCTCCTTTTTGTCTGTCCTTCCTGCAGGGATCTGGGGAAGGAATGAATACAGCCTAAAGCGACATCTCCAGCCCTCAAAGCTCACCCACACTCTGGTTCTCTGTGGCAGCCACCGCATCCTGGGCACTAGGCACTGCGGGGCGAGCCCGGGCTGCCTGCTCCTGGCCGGGCAGCTTCTCACCCAGCCTTCCTCTGCAGTTCACTCTTCCACCCGTGTGCAGTCCCCAGCAGTCCCCATCCTAACCCCGGGAAAGTGTCACTGGCACATGCACATGCTGGAGGGGACTGTGACCAGGGTCGTCATTGGCATGCTTATTCAGCCTCTCTCTGATGCAGCAGCAGCAGCAGCAGCAGCAGCAGCAGCAGCAGCAGCAGAGGCGGGCACAGCAGCGGCTGTGTGAGCCCGTGTCAGACCCTGTTCTCCATGCCTGACTGTTGTCGTCTAAGTATTCCCAGCAGGTAGGGACTGTCACAGTCTGTGGCTTGCAGATAGAGCGCTGAGGCTCTGGGAGGTTAGATGGCTTGTCCGTGGGTGTGCGGCTGCAGAGGTGGAGCCAGCGCTGAGTCTGAACAGTCTGCTCATAGGCCCACAGAGCCCCTACTGAGGTAGCTCTTGGCGGTGGCCAAGAGAGACATGCCCTGTACAAGAGGGCTGCCCCTCTGGCAGGAAGATGTCCACAGCAGGCCACCCAGACAGAATGAGAAGAACTGTGACAGACCTTCAAGGAGATGCCGTCCTGACCACTTAAAGAAGAGGGCGGGATAAGGTGGGAAAGGCTGTGAGGTTGGAGAGCTCCTGAACCCATCCTGTGCATGCCTCCTGGGGGTGACAGCGCTGCCTCTGGCCAGGATGAAGAGAACACCGGGCACTCTTTCCGAGTCATCACTCTGTGGGGCTGTCCCTATTGCAGGGACTCCTTGCCAGGGCTTGACTCTTACTATGGACAGGAAGAGGCTGTCCTCAGGTTTCCCTCCAAGGCATGGCTTAGACAGGCGTGCCTCCCTGCGGTGTGAGCCTGTGGCAGCTCGCAGTGAGATGCCCGTGGTCCTAGTTAGGACACACCAAGCTTGTTGACTGGATTCCTAGGTGTCTCAGGTGACGTCCAGGCAGCTTGGGACAGAGGCTCCGGAATCCTGTTTGCCCCACCTCCTTCACTGTGCATCATGGCCCAGACTCATCACTGTGGCAAGATCAGTACACATCTCCCCAGATATTCCCTGAGTGTCCGTGTGGGCCAGGCCCTGCTCAAGGTGCTAGGGAACCATTTGGGTGGGGCGCTCAGGGGAAGGGGCCTCTAGTCACAAGGAATATGGCGCCGGGGAGTAATAAGGGTTCCAGGGAAGGAGAAAGTTGTGCCTGCCCCAAATTTTGTTAGGTATCAAGGAGCCTCTGTTGAGTTGGTTGGTTGGTTGGTTGGTTGGCTGGATGGTTGGTTGGTTGGCTGGTTGGTTGGCTGGTTGGTTTTTCAAGACAAGGTTTCTCTGTGTAGCCCTGGAACTCAGTCCTAGAACTCACTTTGTAGACCAGGCTGGCCCCAAACTCAGAGGTCCACCTGGCTCTACCTCTGAGTGCTAGGATTTAAAGGCACGTGCCGCCATTGCCTGGCTGCCTCTCAAGCACTAAGACTTGAATGTTAGGCAGTAAGCCGAGGTTCCGAGCAGACGGCTTTGTAGGTACCAAGCTGGGTCAGGTGTTGATGTCCCAGTTTGGACGTCAGCTAGAGACGGGGTGGGGGAAGATGCGCAGGTCTCTAGCAGGCAGGACTGCGTGGTGTCCCTTGGAGTCACGTAGGGAGCTCACTTAACATTCCCTCTGCATGGCGGCTTCTCTGCTCTTAGAGGCTGGTCATTGTCAACAGTTGTCTGCCTCCTGCTCTTGTCCACAGACCCTGTAGGTCCTTCCTATGAAATGGAGGCCTTGGCTGGAGCAAGGGTCGCTGAGGAGCAGTACGCTGGCGGGGTGTTATAAGACCTTTGGGGGCAGACTGGCGGGGTGTTATAAGACCTTTGGGGGCAGACTGGCGGGGTGTTATAAGACCTTTGGGGGCAGACTGGTGGGGCGTTACAAGACCTTTGGGGACAGACTGGCGGGGTGTTATAAGACCTTTGGGGGCAGACTGGCGGGGTGTTATAAGACCTTTGGGGACAGACTGGCGGGGTGTTATAAGACCTTTGGGGGCAGACTGGCGGGGTGTTACAAGACCTTTGGGGGCAGACTGGCGGGGTGTTATAAGACCTTTGGGGACAGACTGGCGGGGCGTTATAAGACCTTTGGGGACAGACTGGGTATTTTCGTGACCTGGCACAAGGTGTTCCTGAGCAGCGGTTTCACTTTTGTAGGCCTCAGTTTCCTAATTTTGGAAACAGGAAGAGGACTCCCCAGGACCTAAATCTGTTCGGGGGACCAATGGTAGACCAGTATGTGTCCCTGCACATGCCTGCCCTGTGAGCCACCAGTGTTGCAGGCTGACAGCTTTGGACAGGCTGACACTATCATGCTGTGTGGGGGTGGGGTGGGGTGCTAAGTTCTCTTGAGTGGATGAGCAGGAGGCCAGTGGGCCCAGCCAGGCGCTGGAGTAAGCTATGCCAGGCAAGCCAGGCCTGTCGAGTTCACGTTCCATGCCCTGGAGCCATCTTGCCACCTTGGTTTTTGGACCAAGCAGAACCTGTCTGCTCTACCCATGCCACCGCCCCTGGGGGTCCTGTGCACCTTATCTCATGCCGGGTTGTCACAGCCATCTCCCTGGTTCCCTGTTCCTGTCCCTCCCCTGCCTAGACCCTTCCTGTATCTTCATCTTCCTTGGGAAAGACAGGCGCCACCGGACCTGCCTCAGCAGCAGCCTAACCCCACCCCCCTCACCTCCGCCATGTAGCTGCCTGACCTTCAGCTACATCCGGCAAGTGCCGCCTCAGCCCCTTCCCCTGGCTCCTCTTACCTCCTGGCTGCCCCTCTGCCAGAGCACAGGGCCTCCTTGGCCAAGGCCTCATGCACTGGAGGACTGGATTGACAGCTCCTGCCTCTTGCCTGAGCTTCTGAGCCTGCCTTTATTTCCTCTCAGGACTAAGTCTGCCCAGTCATCTTTCCCCAGTGTGAACCCTGCAGCCACGGCAGAGCTGAGGGGCAGACAGGCAGGCTCCACCTCAGCTGTCACTCAGAGGGATAGGGAGGAGAAGGCCCAGTGGCCATGACCGGTCACTTGTGATTGGGCAGTGTCTGATGAGGAAGGTGGGGTCATCTCGGAGGAGTTAGGACCCCATGGAACAAGTGGGAACCTGCCCTGACAGGAGGCCAGGGAGAGGGGGAGAGTGGGACACATTTACATGGCATAGGTCAGGGCTGTGACTTGACAGCCAGTGCTGACTGTGGGGGAATGGTGGTGGGCTCAGGAATGCTGGAGCCAAGCCGGGCGGTACGCACGCCTGTAATCCCAGCACTTGGGAGGCAGAGGCAGGCGGATTTCTGAGTTCGAGGCCAGCCTGGTCTACAGAGTAAGTTCCAGGACAGCCACGGCTACACAGAGAAACCCTGTCTCGGAAAAAACAAAACAACAACAACAACAACAAAGAATGCTGGAGCCAGACCCCTTGTTGCTGCTCATCCCTGGGAAACGGGTACACTGAGGCAGGGAGGGCTTTCTCGGAGCTGGTGGCTGATCCCTTCAGGAGCATGGGAGATGGACGCGTCTGCCTCTCGTGGAAGGTTGAGAGCAGAGCAGGGGCGCAGGGGTGACTAGAAAACAGTATCCCACATTTGAAGAATCCGAGATTAAAGAACTGAAAAAGACATTTTAAAGTGTAGCTGTTTTAGTGTGTGTCCTTGACTGCGGGGAGCCGCCTGCCGTGCCGCTCCATCTGTCTCTCTTCCAGGGGTGTCCAGTCACCACTTTATCTCCAGGGCCCAACAAGATTCCCCCAACACTGGCCCAGAATAGCCCCTGCTCGGAGCTTTCTGGGGGCTGGAGGCTTGTGTTGGTAACTTCCCAGGTCCTCAGGTTCCTTCATGGTGAGCGTGTCCGTTCTAGAACCTCGTGAAGTACATTTGGCGGCAGGGGCAGGGTTTCAGGCAGAGGCCCTGGGAGGGGGTCCAGGAAACCCATTTCCCAGAGACTGGGACAGGCTGGTAGGAGGTGGAGTATGGCCCCTGCAGTGGCAGCACAGGCGAGGCCTGGGGCAGGTAGGAGCAGCCTGGGGCCCAGCCGAGCTACACGCGGTGCGGCCGAGCCCAGCGTGTTGCACTCTCCTTCCTGGGTCAAACCCTGGCAACCTCTGACCGGCCGAGTGCCTGGACCACCGAGTCTCCGTTTCCACACCAGAAAACTGGGCTAAGGAGCCTCCGTGGTAGGCTGTGCGTGTGGCACGGGGTTGAGCACCACTGACCAGGCCTGCGCCAGAAGCAGAGGCCACAGGCCCTGGGAGAAGTGGCCTTCTCTAATGTCTGCCCTGGCTTTGCCCATGGCCAGTGAGGGCTCTCTGTGCCCATTTTCCGTACTTAGGGCCTGGGGCACGCAGTGTCTCTCTGCATCAGGAGCAAAGGTTGAGAGATGCTGGGCACAGTGGTTCTAAGAGGTGGCACCCGCTGATGCGCATTCCTGCTGGCTACTGTTGTCATGTGACTGGCATTGAGGATTTACTGTCTGAGCGTCAGGAAGAGCTGGCTCTGAGCCAGGCCTTCAGTGCCTTGCTTGTTTTGTGTTCTCTGTGACTCCTTGTAAAAGCCGCCGGAAGCAACTACTGTCATCACTATCCTAACAAGAGGAAACTGAGGCAGAAGAATGGAGCTCTTTCCCCGGGGTCTCACATTGAGCTTCCTGGCATGAGCTGTGGGCTGGGTCTTCACAGAGACAGCAGTCAGGGCATGCAGTGCTAGCCAGCTGTCAGCTGGGATTCGAGGCCTGGGCTGCAGCCTCTGCAATTCTGAGCTGGCCTGGGAGACCCATCCCGGCCATGAGATGCCTAAAAGGGCCTGGGTGGGGCCTACACCAGGTCATTATAAACATAAGCAGTTCCTCTGTTTGTCCTTCCCTCCATACGCTGCYCAGAGGAAAGGGGTGGCCCAGGCAAATATCCGGAGGCGTGCCCTTCCGCCCCTTCTGCGGGGTCACAAGTGGCTGCTGTATGCAAGGTGGCTTGGGGATTATGGGCGGGGGTAGGGGTCTGTGAGGGGAGCATGGGAAGGCTCTCCTAAAGCGCCACCACCCCCGGCCTTTTCCATCCTGAGCTTACTGAGCGATCGCGTGCACACACACCCCATTCTGCCGACTCTGGGGCCGCGTGGGCCTCCCTGGAGTAGGAGGTGGGGACCGAGAGGAGAGCCGAGGGCTCGGGTGAGTGGCAGGCTAGCCGGAGGGCAGGGCTGCAGGCCGCAGCGCCAGGCCCACGCTGTACCAGGCAGTGCGAAGTGTGGCACTGCTGGAGGTGTAGAGACAGGCCTAGTGCCAAGGAGGGCTGGGTAGCCCTGGTGCCAAGGTCGGGGTGCTGGGACAGGCTGGGCAGGAGAGGCCGGAAGGAAGGGTGCATGCTGCACCGCTGGTCTGGAGACAGAGAATGCTAGAAGTGTGCCCATCCTGCCCAGCTGTCCCAACCCTCAGCCAGAGCCCCTGGACCTGGATCAAGCAAAGAAACTAGAGCAGCTGGGAAAGCCCTGTCCAGGCCTGGGGCTGGCCACCTGCTGACCCCTTGGGACCAGTTGAGACAGGTTGGCTGCTGCCCCACCTGCCTCTCACTTGGCTCTGCTGCCAAACCGGTTCCCCTGGCTGGCTGCCCATCCGTGTCCTTGTAGGCTGAGCCAGTGACTCCCAAGAAAGAGACCTGTGCCTGGAGAAGAGGAGACCTGGCTGGGCCCCCTGGACACTCGTCCCCAGCAGAGTCTCTCCAGGGCTGGGTACTGTTCTGTGCCTGCCCACCACCCTGCCAGCTACTGGAGAGCCAGGTGGGACGGAAGTGAAAGTCCTCTGGCACCCTTTGGGCCTTTGGGCCTCCACTCATGAGGCCCCTAGGAAGCCTCCCCTTAGCACGCCTGCCGTCCTTCCATGGCTAGGTAGCACTGTGTGGGCCCTGTCCCTACCAGTGTACACTGCCGCTACCTAGGGACTGTCGCCCCATGTAGACCCTAGTGGGTCACAGGCTGTCTGGGTTGTCATCGTGTCCCACTATCAGCCAGGTACAGTGGGTGTTAGTGATTGAATGACTGATGGATCTTTTTTTCTTCCTGTCTTACAGATGAGTAACTCAAAGCCTCAGGAGGAGACCGCACCCACGCCAGAGTGCTTCTAGCCCAGCCAGCCTCAGACCAGGTCTGTCTGACCCCAGGCTCTTCCCACAGGGCCAGTCTCTCCAGCATAAGGGGCTGGTCCAAGGCAGGGAGGGGCTCAGTCGCCTCATCACCCGGGACCCAGGTAGAGAGAGGTAGAAGGGTTGTCGAGAGGCTGCCTAGCGTCCATCGTTGCTTGAGCCTCTGCGGGGTGCCACCATCATCCTGTCCTTGAGCTGGGATGGACCCCAGGGCCTCCCACCCACTGTACAGTGCTCTGCCACCGAGCCCCAGCCCCAGACCTTGGTATCATCTTATTTTGAGACAATTTCACACACTGACCAGAATAGCCTGAACCCTCTCTATCCCAGAAAGCTTTGAGCTTGCTCTGAGTGGCTGGATTGAGCTGCTCAGCCTGAGCCCCGGGCTGGGCTCATTCTTTGATTTGTCATCGTTGTCTTTGTTGTTGTTGTTGTTACTATTGTTTATTTTTAATGTACTTTTTAAAAATTATTATTAGTCTTTGAAATTTATGCATATGGGTGTTTTTGCCTGCATGTATCTCTGTGCACCACATGTGTTGCTAATGTCCTTGAAGGTCAGAAGAGGGTGTCATATCCCCTAGAAGTGGAGTTATATACAATGGTATATATGAGCTACCATGTGGGAATTGAACCCAGGTCCTCCGGAAGTACAGCCAGTGTTCTTACCTGCTGAGCTGCCTCTCCAGCTCCCCTTCCCTTTTTGAGGCAGGCTCTAACCAGCCTAGAACTCACTTACATAGACCAGGCTGGCCTTGAACACACAGAAATCCAGGTGTCTGCCTCCGAGTATTGGGACTAAAGGGGTGTGTCACTGTGCCTGGCTCACCGCTGGACTCCTGACTGGCCCTTACTGGGTATTTCTGTAAGTGCCCAGCTGAAGACCCAGTCCCTAAAGATAGGAGGATGTCACAGTGTGGAGAGGCATCCCATTTGTCTGCAGCCACAATTCTGTGGTGGCCAGACTCGAGGTGGGGACTGTTCACTGGCGCCTGAGGTGGGGGGGGGG
>BDUI01007344.1:61068-75390 GCA_002335545.1 Apodemus speciosus
CTAGCTGATAGTGGGACTCCATAAAATTTGACTTTTACATATAAATTAGTGGTGGTTCATGAACTGCACTTACTGCTGTTACTATTTCAGATGTAAGCAAACTCAAAAACCATTTCCAGGACAGGGTTTTTCTGTGTCATCACCCTGGCTGTCCTGGAACTAACTAACTAACTCTCTCTCTCTTTCTCTCTCTCTCCTCTCTCTCTCCCCTGCTCTCCCTCTCCTCTTCTTCTCTTCTCCCTCTCTCTCTGCAGACCAGGATGGTCTCAACTCACAGAGATCCATCTGCCTCTGTGAGTTGAGTGCTGTGATTAAAGGTGTCCCTCACCATGCTAAGGGGTAAAAAGCAAGATAGTTCATAATGAAATTTCAATATAAATTAAAATTATTACTTCTATCACTTAAGCACAACATATAATACAAAAGGTCCTAATTGTTAAAAACTATTCTTTAAAAAAAAAATTCAAAGAGCTGCCTTCCATATAACAAATTTGGGACTCAGTGCCTGAACAGAAGAGAAAGGTAGACAGCACATAAGTTTCTTAATTTGACCCTTTATACGTCCAGYACACAGCAGGCATTCCATAAACACATACAAAGTCTGCACATGTGAACAAGTAAATGTATCAGGTGTACTCTGTGTACTCACTGGAGGAGCAACACATTAGCCTGTCAGCAAATAATATAAAGTAGATATAATAATGTTAACTGCCATTAGACAGAAATCTACAATCACCTGGGCCTCTCTCTGAACATGTGGGGGTTATGTTACGTAAGGTGGGAAAGCCATCTTAACTGAGGGCCGTTCCTGGGCAGGGAATCCTGGCTCTCCGCAGAGTGGAGAAAGCCAGCCGCGAGTGAGAGCTCATCCCTCTCCTTTCCCTGGGTATGGATCTGAGATGAGCAAGCCCCTGCTTCAACCCTGCTGCCTTGATTGTCCTGCCATGAACTGGGCTGGAAAATAAATTCTTGTTGCTTTAGTCAATAGTGACAGGAAAAGAAACTAAAGGATTATCTTTCTCAATCTTACAGATAAAGAGGCTATAAAATTCCGACTAGCACAGCTAACAAATGGGAGGGTCTAAGTTATAATCATGCGTCCAGTAAGACTAAATCATCTTACAACACTCTAGTGAAACTGATCACTTCGCTTTAAGCCAGACTACACTGTCTTAATACAACTATTGAATCCTAGAACTGCGACCCCTTTGGGAGTGAACGACCCTTTGACAGTGGTTGCATGTCAGATATCCTGCATACCAGACGTTTACATTACAATTCATAACAGTAGCAAAATTACAGTTATGAAGTCGCAATGAAAATAGTTTAATTTTATGGTCAGAGTCAGCATGACGTGACAAGCTATATTAAAGGGTCCAGCGTTAGGAAAGTTGAGAACCACTGTCCCATATTCAGTGCACTAAAACATCAAGCTGTCCCAAAGTGTGGAGCACACATCTCAGAGTGACGACCAGTGAGTTACCCCCTTCTAGATCCTTGATGATTCATTCTGCTTCCCCAAGGGTARAACCTGTGGCTGCTTCTAGCCAACGGAACACAGCAAGGATGATGGATGTCACTGTTTTTTCTAAGATGTATGACAGAGCACAAGTGTGAAGGCCAGAGGTCAGAGGTCAACCTCTGGTGCTCTGCCTGCCTCTGGAGCCATCCTCCTTTGTTGTTTTGAGATAGTCTCTACAGGAACCTGGCTSTGTGACTAGGCTAAGATGGATGGCTAGTGAGCCCCAAGGACCTATCTATCTCTGCCTCCTCAGTACCGTGATTACAGTCATGTTCGGCCATGCCTAGCTTTCTTAATTGAGTTCTAGGAATCTAAACTTACATCTTCATAAATTTCCTCAACTATGTTCCCAGCTTGAGAACARATACAYTGAAGCCTGGTGGCACATTCTCAGTACTTGGGAGGCAGAAGCAGAAAGATCTCTAGTAAGAGGCCAGCCTGGACAACCTTTGAAACAAACAGAGCTAAGGCTATATATATCTAAGTGGAAGAGCACTTGGCTAATGTGGACAAGTCTCTGGATTTGACCTTCAGCACCACAAAGGGAAAAAAAAGAAAAATTACAGCTACTTGATACTTGAAAGCTAATGTATGCATATTAGAGTAAGGTAACTTCTTTTTCACACCCATTTCTTGTAATATAATTGGGTAGTTCTTTGATGCAGRGCAGTTCTCAAAGTGTGGGTCTCAAACTGGACACCAATTATTAGCCCCAGTCAGATCCACAGMATCAAGGTCCAGGCAGTGGAACCAGGGCCTGAAGGTATCCACCAACACACATGGCCAGAGTCTGCCTATTAGCAAACCCTTCTGAATGGTTTCCTGAACTGAATGACAAGCCACTATCAGGAATTTAGTGGCCAACACAGACAATTCCTAGGGGTAACTTCACTTTATGCAAAAGGCAAAGTATAATAAGGTTTCTAAAAATGAATCATTAAGTTTCCATTAGAAGGCTACTAAATGCAAGAAAGAAAGCATTGTGNTGTGACTAGGCTAAGATGGATGGCTAGTGAGCCCCAAGGACCTATCTATCTCTGCCTCCTCAGTACCGTGATTACAGTCATGTTCGGCCATGCCTAGCTTTCTTAATTGAGTTCTAGGAATCTAAACTTACATCTTCATAAATTTCCTCAACTATGTTCCCAGCTTGAGAACARATACAYTGAAGCCTGGTGGCACATTCTCAGTACTTGGGAGGCAGAAGCAGAAAGATCTCTAGTAAGAGGCCAGCCTGGACAACCTTTGAAACAAACAGAGCTAAGGCTATATATATCTAAGTGGAAGAGCACTTGGCTAATGTGGACAAGTCTCTGGATTTGACCTTCAGCACCACAAAGGGAAAAAAAAGAAAAATTACAGCTACTTGATACTTGAAAGCTAATGTATGCATATTAGAGTAAGGTAACTTCTTTTTCACACCCATTTCTTGTAATATAATTGGGTAGTTCTTTGATGCAGRGCAGTTCTCAAAGTGTGGGTCTCAAACTGGACACCAATTATTAGCCCCAGTCAGATCCACAGMATCAAGGTCCAGGCAGTGGAACCAGGGCCTGAAGGTATCCACCAACACACATGGCCAGAGTCTGCCTATTAGCAAACCCTTCTGAATGGTTTCCTGAACTGAATGACAAGCCACTATCAGGAATTTAGTGGCCAACACAGACAATTCCTAGGGGTAACTTCACTTTATGCAAAAGGCAAAGTATAATAAGGTTTCTAAAAATGAATCATTAAGTTTCCATTAGAAGGCTACTAAATGCAAGAAAGAAAGCATTGTGMCACAACACAGATACAAAAACACTAACCCTAAACTTCAAATGCCTTTTAAGAGGAAGGGAAGGTTATTAACCCCAAACAGAAACAAGTTTCTTACATTCTCTTTATGACTATGAGGCTTTAAGAACCACACCCACAGACATGACTCAAAGATTTCATTTCAGTGAGTGCAGCCATTTTATATCTGCTAACAAGTCAGAGCAGACTGGAGAATCACAGCCAGGAGAGACACACAGCAATGAAATGTGCTACCATGCTTCAATATATTTGTCCTGGAATTGGAAATATACTTCAGTTTAAAGTGCACAAGGACCTGAGTTAGATTCCCAGCACCCATATAAGAAAGCTAGGCATGACAAAACATAAATGTTCTTTGGTGTAACTTCARGGTGGGTGTCTCTGTATGTTACAAATGTTACAAGCAGGGACACATGAACAGCAGGTTTTATTCTTTGTTTACTTAACACTACACACTGAGCACTTGACAAATATTAAACTCATTCAACTTTGAAAATGATCCTGTGAAGTGAGACCTATCAAACTCACAGAGGAGAAAAGCTAGAGACCAGACTGCCTGGTAACGATCACACAGCAGGATGGATGTACTTTTTACTTAAATATCACCCCCAAACTATTTCATAAAAACATTTTCATTCTCAGAGTTGTGAATGAAATGTCTCTTTTATCCAGTTTCACTTTCTGTGTCTTCAATCAACTGTAGGAAATATTAAATGGAAAACTCAAGAAATAAACAATTTATAAGTTTTAAAATTTAATGCTGTTCAGAATATCAATGAAATCCTGTCCCTGCCCAGCGAGGTAGAGACGTGACTGTCCCATTATCCAGCACATCCACATCATACAGACTGCCACCCATTAGTCATTCAGTCGGGGCCAAGGAATCATTGTTTCCGTTCAAATCCCATTCCACTCTGCTCACCACCAGCCACTGTAAGTCACGTGGTCACGAGAAGGCTACAGTGAGTATTCTGACAAACATCAAGAGAGACCACGTTAATGGAACTTTATTAGAATATACTCTTACTGTTAGTAATCTCTTGCTGTGCCTAAGTTACAAATTAAACTTTATCATAGGCTTGCTTGTATTTATAACAAAATTACGTGACATACAAAGTTCTGCGTTACCTCAAGGTTCAGGTATCCACTAAGTGTTCTGGAATATATCCCCTGCAGATAAAGGACTACAAGACTCAAATAAATGCACTACTAGCAATATAAGCTCACCTGTGCCAGCTCTAGTTTCCACTGTCCTTTCTCATCTGTAAACCATTAGATACATAGCCAATTAAGCGCATTACTAAAGGTTATTCCTCCAGTCTTACAGATCTTGTACATAACAACCAGTACCAATACAGAACAGCTTGTACTTCATTCCTAGGTTTAAGAGATGGCATAGCAAGAAGAACGCAAACTCCGAATCTAACTGCCTAATGTCAAATCTCAGCCCACTGTACTGTGGTAGATTGGGTGTTTCCTCCCAACAACACCTGAATACAAGCAACTTTTCTCCCTCTCCTACTGAATTTCTCTCCGTTGCGCCAGACAGAACTTCCCTACCCACCCTCCTTTTGCCTCTTCAGAAGGACCTTTCTCTTCTAACTTCAGGATATAACTCAAGAGACATCTGAAAGGGAAAGGAGGAAGGAGCGAGAAGGCAATGAGTGAGCCTGAGGCGTGCTCTCCCATGCTGCCCTGGTGGCTGTTAAGTCCAGCCTCAGCCTCCAGAGGGTTGCAGTCACATGTGTGCCTGCACACATGTGTGTCACACTTGGCAGCTGTACATACTGACCTAGAACCCCTAGAGTATCTCCAAGGCTTACTAATGTACTCACCAGGAATAATCTCATCAAGGCAACTAAGATATCATTGATGAAGGGTTATTCTTGAGTAACAGCTGACAGCTTGGTATTGCTGTTTTTACACACAAGATTACACTGCAGCCAGCCTGCAGTCCCAATACGTGGAAATCCAAGTCAATAGTCCCTCATACTATTTCTACTGAGGCTCGGGAAGCACCCAATCTTTGAAATTACAGAAACTGCCTCTATCAGAGGGCAACTCATTCACAAACCACAGCTGCTGTTTTGTTTCCTAGGTTTTTTTTTTGAGACAAAGTCTTGTTATGTAGCCTAGGCAGGCCTCAAATTCTTGCTAATCCTATCTTTGCCTTTGGAATGCTGAGATTTTAGGCAGGAATCACAATGCCCGGCCTCAGAGTTCTTTAGAACAAGAAGTTTTGTTTTAATCCCAAACCACGAACTAGACTTTCATGTGTCCCCATCCAACAAGAAATGCCCTACCCAAAAAGTTACTATTAAGTTATACGGCCTGTCATCTGAGCACCTGGCAGAGACAGACAGAAAGACCAGGTGTTCTAGGGCATCCTCAGCTACCTGAGACTTTGAAATTAGATTGATCTCCAAGAGACCCCAGTACACACAGACACACACAGAGAAAGAGAGAGACAGACAGACAGACAGACAGAGACATAAAAAGGAGAATTTTTTGTTTGGTTGGTTTTTGGTTTTTGAAGACAGGGTTTTTCTGCGTAGCCCTGGCTGTCCTGGAACTCAGAAATCCGCCTGCCTCTGCCTCCCAGGTGCTGGGATTACAGGCGTGCGCTCTTTTAAAAAGAGCTTTAAAGCTCTACAGAATGGCACTTCACAAACCCCGCCTCACACGATAGCTAGCTCCCTCTACCTAGTCCGCCTCCCTACCAGATCCCTAGTCAGCCCTGGGCTTCTCCACACCTTTTATGTGCCCTACCCTGTCCCCAATAYCACCCGCAGCTACTCAGTCATCATGTTCTGTCAGTCTTAAATAAGGGATGGAGAAGACAGAATAAACGAAAAAGACGCATGAGATACATAGACAGTAGGGAAATGGCAAACTAGAAAGCACATACTGTATTTACATATTTATGTATTTATTTATGATTTTTGGAGGTTTTTCCATTGTGTTCCTGYTGTTTGAGACTCTTGTTAAGTCTCACAGTGCCGAGGATGATCTGAAAAGTGCTGCCTTTATCTTCCTGTCACCGCCTCAAAAATGTCAGCGTCAAGGAAGTGTCTGCCTCCTCCGTACCCATGTAGGTTTTTATTCTTTTAAAGAAGAGTTTCACTATGTGTTCTTGATTATCCTGGAACTCACTACATAGATCAGGCTAGCCTCTAACTCACAAAACCCCACCTGCTTTTGTATGTCTAGTGCTGGGATTACAGATGTGTGCAATCACATCAGCCATACCTTTTTAAAAGAAGTTAAGTCCTACTAACACGAATAACAAAATAAGAGAAAGGTCAAGGATAGTGTTGCCCAATTTTCTGAAAGAGCATCCAGAAATATGGACTTTTATAGGAAAGATTAATTTTTAAACAAAGTAAGGGTCAAATTCAAATGGATACATTTTTCCACTTCCATATATAAATTCAGTATGAATTTTCCAGTTATGGCCTCTATTTTCAGACTCTCCTCTCCCTTGCTAGGTACTGCGGCTCACGTCTATAACCCTAGAAGGAGGCAGAGCGAGGCAGGAAGATCAGAAGCTGGAGGTTAACTGGGCTACAGATCAAGASTGTCAAAAAGAAAAAGCAGGGAGGGAAGGAAAGAGGCTCTCTGCGCCCTGGTGAGGCACGGTGGTGCCAGCCAGGTCTGTCACTCAACACTCCAGATACAGAAGCAAGAGATCATGAACTTCAGGCACAGTGGGACAGAGAGATACACACAGACAGACACACGGACTCTCTATTCCCTCTGTTCTGTCCCCACTGCCATAAATATTCAGGTCTTCAACATTCCTGGGCAGAGACTGATTGATTGACTGGCAGCAGAATCAGCCGGTGGGGAGTAACCAGCCCCCAGCACACACCCCAAACGATTCTGATGCCAAGAAATGTGGGCCACAGACACTAACCCACAGAACAAAATTACTCCCCCTCTGCTAGGAGCCTGCTTCCCTTTCCAGTCTTACCTGCCAAGCCGCCATTTTACTCAAACACCTTATTTTATGGCTCTCAGAAACCCTCAGGCCTGTCTCTGTATCTCATGATGGGATGCCTTTCCCTTCTTCATTCTCTCCGCTCAGTTCCATCTTCCAGCCTGCTCTTGCCTCTACCTCCATCACCGTGGAAGTCTTTCTCAGGTATAGCATCCTCTCTCACCCCATCAGTGTGGTCTGCCTCCTGACCTTTTCCACAGCACCCAGAACTTCAGTCTGTACTCACTAATTATAAAGGTTTATTCAGCCATCCCTATCTGCCACCAAACTAGGCTCTTTGAAGTCAGGAATTTCACCTTAGCTTAATTTTGCAACCCCAATGCTGTGCCTGATAAGCAGATCTTCCATAAATGGTTGCTGAGTAAATAAATTACACAGTATGACCCAGTGAGACCGAAGGACAATTTGGATTCTGGTCCTCTGGCATTACTATCAAGATGCAAATACAACCTCTCTTTAAAGCTCAACTGGACCAGTAATAAATAAGTTCACAATAGCTACAATCCCTGTATCAGGTTGTAGTCATCAGCCACATTCATTAACTACCCAACAGCAGAAACTAGTTCCTGAAATTCTACTCTTGAAACTAAACAAAGTACTTAACTCTTTCCCCTCTAAAGTAAAAGGATACAATGTGACACTAGCTGCAACACTGTAAATTAAAACTGTGCCTTCCCTCAGTCTGACTAAGCAAACCACAACAGTTTAACCCATTAAAGCATGGAGTACTTCAGCAGTATCAGTCCATTATGAACAAGATGATAATGGAAAACCTCACGAAGGTGGAATACATCAACACAATTGTCTGATCTCCTTATTAAGCAATGGGGCAGAACTGTACTTCTAAATTAGCTCGTCATATTCAAAGTGAAAATTTAAAAGAAGCCTTCCAGCACCCCCGCGTAGAGCTCCTTTTACCAGACTTAGTTAAAATGCCTTCTATTCCTTTCCATTTTCATTCCTTCAGTATTTACTGGGCATCTCTTCAGCTCAGGATGCTGTGGAGACACTGATCATGTTGAACGAGACAGCCCTGCCCACCTAGAGCTCCTGTCCTAACACACGAGTATTATAAAACTAACTACTGCCGGGCGGTGGTGGCGCACGCCTGTAATCCCAGCACTTGGGAGGCAGAGGCAGGTGGATTTCTGAGTTCGAGGCCAGCCTGGTCTACAGAGTGAGTTCCAGGACAGTCAGGGCTACACAGAGAAACCCTGTCTCAAAAAACCAAAAMAAAAAAAAAACAAAAAAAACCTAACTACTGAATAGGACTGTGTTAGGCACTTCACCAGAAGACGTAAGTATTAAGAGAGTACATAAAACTGAATCCACCCCAGGCTTTCTTCTGTACTGGAAATCACCCCTTTCTTACTACAGAAACCTAATTACTTCTCTGTGTGCACCCCTCTCAGCACCTGCTCTATCCAAGTGCCAGGTTTCCACATGTAGCTCTCAAATGTACCTCTAGGGAAGACAGAGAAATTAAACTGGTTCAAAAGTAATTTTTTTCCACCAGCTGTTATAGGAGCGTCATTTCTTTTCTCTGTATCTTTTTGCTCTGTTATAAAAGGTCACACCCAAGAATAAAAGCCTCTTTAAGTATTTTGATTGCATGCTTGGGGGGTGGTGTCTTAATTCATTATAAAGCATGTACTCTCTGAAGAGCACACAATGAGGAGGCAATGAGAAAGAAAGGATTTCTGTGTGCAATTCACGGGCCAACAAGACTGACCACACAGATTTTTCCCTTTGGATGCCTCAGCTTCATTCTTTTAATATGGATGTGGTATGGCATCCAGCAAAGAGCCTTCTATTAGAATGCTAAGGTTATACATTTTATTTGACTTTGGATCCCTTCTCCAAAAAAGCCTCACTGTAACCAGAATAACATCGACAAACTATTTTAGTGGACACTGGAACGATTGCTAAATTGACCTTTGTTTTCCAGGGTGATAGAAAACCTGTTGTCAAACATGGGAACTGAGTCAGAGAAGGAAGGGATAGCCACAGAAAACCACACTGAGGTGCTGATAAAATAGATCTAGCTGAAACTATAAACCCAAGGAAAACAAGGCTCACTAAATAAAACTGCTATTTTATAAAAGCTTGCTCTAAAATTCAAGACTCAAGTTCGAAGAAAATATTTTGGCTGCCAATCTTTTGCAGTGCAGCATGGATAACCAATAATGAGGTGTGGACACACACAGGAGGTATTTGGGTTGAGAGCCTTCTGACCTAAGTTACTAAGAGAGCTCTGCAATTTCTTCCTTCCAAGTTACAGTTTTAAGACATGTCACCACCTTAATTCAGAATGGTATGGTCCAACACTGCTTCAAAGAAGAATATCATAGGGCCTGGGGTTTTGTTCTATTCCAGTTAAACAAAATAAAGATTCCCCCCCCCCCAAATATTAATCCATTGCACAAATGTTAGCTGGATGTCTACTGCCCACAGGACCAGCCTCATCATTTGGACGTTCTATTTGATACACACACTAATTTCATAAAGGAACAGATTGCCCTCAGGAAAGGCTTAGCAAAGATGAGACATTAAATCTCATTATTTCACGTTAAGATGCCTGGATGGCCAATAGTTCCCTGATGGGACTAGTAAATCTGGATGAAAACCACCAGCGTTTGGGGGGGGGGGTGTTTTCATACCGTGCCAGGCGCTTTTCAACCCCTTTCAATATACTAAACACAACAGAAACTCACACTTAGGCTAAAGAACCTAAAAGAGAGGCTGAGTGGGGTGTCAACGACTAGTCCAAAGCCAAAAAGAGAAACTTGACTTTGGCATCGCGTTTCTATGTACTCAAAAGCCCGCGCGCTCTTTGCACTATACAGTTCCTTCTAGTGCACTACGTCTTCACCTGCAGAGCCAGCGACACGAGCCTCAGTGAAAGGCTTTTTCCAGGGGTAGGGTGGGGTGCATCTTCATTAAGGCCTGGAGAAGTCACTTCCTTCCCTTAGTATCCGCTGAGAGACCATCCAGATCTCTTAAGTTATAAGCACTGAGAGGCATGTGGGAAGTTCATTCAAACGAAGACCAAAAGAAGTGAACGACACCCTCTCTGGGAAAGGCTGAAAACCTGCCGCAGTGACAAGTAATAAGGAAAAGGAGAGAAAGGAATTTCTTCACCCCACTCTCTAAGGAAAAAGCAGTCTCCCGCGGGGTGCCGAGACAGGGTGGCCGGCCTAGGATGCTCCCACGCTCCCCGACCGCGAGCCCCCCCCTCCCAGGGTCCCCTTCAACAACGCCCGCCGGCGCGCCACGCGGCAGGCACAAGGTGACACGGACCTAGCCGGCCCCTCAGCCACCAGGGCGCGGCCGGGGCGCGGGGGAGAGGGGCGACCGCCCGCTCGCCTTCTCTACCTTGTACTTGTCAAAGCCCGCCAGCTGCTCTGGGCTCACGTATTCGTAGCCAGCCATGACGACCCGAAAACTGAACACCCACTCCGCAGCGGCAGCGACACTGCGCGACAGGGCAATGAAACAGGAGCAGCACACGGCGCTGTGCAGGGCTAGGAAAGCCTGGGCTGGTAAAGAAGGTAGAGGCGCGCTCCGCCCACCGCGCACGCGTAGCCCGCCCAGTGCGCAAGCGCAGCCCCCGCGGCTCCCGCGGGTAGGGACACCGCCCCTCGCACGGCCCGCCCCCGGCACCGCCTCCACCCAATCGGCACGGGTCGGCCATCGCCAAGTCCCGCCCCCACCACGATCTTCGTCGCTTCATTTGCCAGAGTCAAAATAGGTGAACTGAAGTAAGAGGAGAGGTGAAAGGTCAACTTCCCAGCAGCCTTTGCTCTTGTCTCTGCTATAGGAACCCTGAGTGTCTATGTGGGATGCTCTCATAATCTTGAGGCCAGGGTGAGTGTGTACGGGGGAGTTCGGGAGGAAGGGGGGAGCCAGGTGCGTGCCACAGCGGGCTGTGGGCGCCTGGAGCTTCGGGATCTTGAAATGATGATGCCGGGCGAACGGGAGACTGGGAGTGGTCCAATAAAAGGACTTGAAAATACGTCCCTTCCCATCCGTGATGCTTGTGAACCTTGGACTGCCTCGTCAAATTCCACTGGTTCAATCGGTGCGAATTCCAATTGCTCAAGTCTCCTCGATTCCCCCATAAAACCATTGATCTCTCAATCTCGATGGGGCCCTGTGTTTACAAGGAGTGATTTTACAACTAGGACCCAGGGTATTGTAGAAAGAACACGWCACCAGTGGTTAATATGTATCTAAGTAATAGGAAATGTTTAATAATTGCTACTTTTTATTGAGTGCCTTACGTGCAGAGAATTTTACATCATTGCCAACCCATTAACATTATTGAGATGAGAGGTATTTGCCCCACTTCCCCAAGCACACAGCCTGGAGTTGTGTATTCTCCAGTACCAGCAAGAAATTCAAATTATATTACCTCTCCAGAAGCACTTATTTGGTTGGAAATAGTTAACCCAATTAGAAATATAGTCCTATTAAAAACACTATATCAGTTTCCCTAGTTCCCTGGCAATTCATTTGAAATTTCCACTTAAATTCCTTGGAGTCATTCACTTAACAAATTCTTATCAGGATCTAAGATATGCCAAGCACTGTTTCTGGCTGTATAGGGTGTGTGGGCAGGGTTGTCATTTTTGAGACAGGATCTCATACTAATTCCCAGCTAGCCTGGAACTCACTATACAGCCCAGACTAACCTCAGATTCATGACAATATTATCAGTATCAAATGCTAAGACTAAATGTGAGGGCTGGAGAGATGGCTCAGTGGTTAAGAACACCAACTGCTCTTCTGAAGGTCCTGAGTTCAAATCCCAACATCCACATGGAGGCTCACCACCATTGATGACAAGATCTGGCGCCCTCTTCTGGAGTGCCTGAAGACAGCTACAGTGTAATACTTATTTAAATAAGTAAATCTTTAAAAAAAAAAAAAAAAAAAAGACTGTGTGAGCTACCACACGCATCTTTAAAATATGCAATTTTTTTAAAGATTTATTTATTTTATGTATGTGCGTTCACTGTAGATGTCTTCAGACACACCAGAAGAGGGCATCGCATCCGATTACAGATGGTTGTAAGCCACCATGTGGTTGCTGGGAATTGAACTCAGGACCTCAGGAAGAGTAGTCAGTGCTGTTAACCGCTGAGCCATCTCTCCAGACCCAAAATATGCAATTTTTAATGAGACAATGCATACAAAGTGTCTGTTAAACCAAGATAAAATCTTTGCTATGTATTTTTTCTAGTCAATATAAATATGACAAAAAGGATCTTGTCATCAATTTATTTTAATATAAGACTTGTACCATTCCATCTGAAATACAAACCATACTTAACAACTTGAACCACTTGTGGGAAGACATTTAAAAGTGACAGAATAGGACTGGAGAGATGGCTCAGCCATTAAGAGTAATGACTGCTATTCTGGAGATCCTGAGTTCAACTCCCAGCACCCACATGGTGGCTCACTACCATCTGTAGCTCCAGTTCTGGCGGATCTGATGTCCTTCAAGGACACTGCAAGCACATGATTTAGGGACATGCAGGCAAACACCCCTCCATACATGTAAAATAATTAATTTTTAAAAAAACAAGAGCGCAAACTAATAATAGCACGTGAGCTGCACTTCTTTCTTTTTTTAAAATTTTTTATTCACTTTACATCCAGCTCACAGCTCCCCTCCCTTCTCTCTTCCCAGTCCCACCGTTACCTTCCCCCATTACCACCCCACCCTGGAGCATAGAATCCCAGTGAACTGCACTGCTCATCACTTCACCAGGAAGCAAACGCAATGTGACCCCCACTCCCCCCGCCCCAAGAGCTGAGTGTGGTTGTGCACCCTTGCAGCCCAGCCTTCTGGAAGCTGAGGCATGAGAATCACTGTAGCCAATGTTGACCTTAAACTCATGATCCTCCTGCCTCAGAGACAATTTAGGAAATTTTTTTTAAAGAACAATTTTGAATTTTTTTAAAGGACTCTTGTTATCTTTAATTATGCGTGTGGGTATGTGCACGTGAGTATAGGAGTCTGAGGACACCCGAGGCGTCCAGTCCCCTGGAGCCGGCCTTACAGGCCGTGTGAGCTTCAGGACACCCGAGGCGTCCAGTCCCCTGGAGCCGGCCTTACAGGCCATGTGAGCTTCGGGACACCCGAGGCATCCAGTCCCCWGGAGCCGGCCTTACAGGCCTGTGAGCTTCAGGACATGAGTGCTTAGAAGGAATCTAGTCCTCTGCATAGCAGTGAGCGCTCCAACTACCGAGCCATCTCTCCAGCCCCACAACTTTAAATTTTGTGAAGGTAAGTAGTTGCAGTTCGCTGCCTCTCCTTTGTGGATGGTTGTTACAACTCAGAATCACTTATAAATCCTGAGAAGATCTTAAACAGGAATAAAATAGAACTGTGTCTGCCCTTTGTCATCTTCTTCTTGTTATCTGGGGTATCTTCAACAATGCAATTTCGCTTTGCCCCAGATTTTCTTTTTATTTTATTTTTTAATAACAGGAATTTGTGGGGGAGAGTGAGCATGGGTAGGTCAGAAGACAACTTTCCACAGTTGCTTTTCTCCTCCCAACTTGTGAATCCTGGGGATCTAAGGTTATCAGACTTGGCACCAAGTGCCTTTCCCTCTTAAGCCATCTTGCCAGAGAGGTCTCTGATTTAAAAAGAAGGTATTAAACTAAATCGCTAAAAATCTTAACCCACCTCTGAAATCCAATGGAACTCTATGATTTCTTAGATGAAATCAACACATCTGGGAAAGATGCCTAACCTTCACTCACTACACAGATGGTGTGAAATGAGGTAGCCTTAGGTTAAATTAAAACCAGACACGCTTAAGAGATGACTTACCTGAGTCCTGAGAATCGTAGGATTGGGTCAGCTCCCCATGCACTTAGAAAATGCCTAGAAAGAGCCGGGCAGTGGTGGTGCACACCTTTAATCCCAGCACTTGGGAGGCAGAGGCAGGCGGATTTCTGAGTTCGAGGCCAGCCTGGTCTACAG
>BDUI01007345.1:40203-54330 GCA_002335545.1 Apodemus speciosus
GAAGGATACCCCCTCCATAAAAATAAAAAAATACATTGAATTCTGGCTCAGGTTTGCTATTGTCGCCAGGCCTTTTGTTTCTGAGGGGAAGGTAATTATAAATTCCATTCCAAGCATAAATGTTCTTTTGTGATCAAGTTTCTTCAGGGGACTGGATACCAAAAACAATGAGCGGATTAAGTTTCCATTTTTTGTAAGATCCCGCCAGGATAACGTGGTTTGAAGCAGCTGGGGTTTTAAGAGCAGAGGTGGAGCTTCAGGGCTGTCTCAGCGGCCAGGAACGTCGGCCAGCCAGGTTATAGATTTTTGGAAGAGACTGAATATTTCTCCAAA
Organism: Apodemus speciosus; assembly: GCA_002335545.1. Lineage (NCBI taxonomy): Eukaryota > Metazoa > Chordata > Mammalia > Rodentia > Muridae > Apodemus > Apodemus speciosus. The sequence goes on from BDUI01007345.1 coordinate 40,537, forward strand.
TTCATACTGAGAAATAAGGGATTCTGGTTTGGGGGTAGCTCAGATATGAAAATCAAATTGTTGCATCAGCACGATCTGGTTAGAACATGCTCATCCGACCTTTTCTACTCAGTGCAAAGAAGAGCAGCACGCAGTTAATGGTGTCCCATGTCACAGGACAGCGTCTAAGCCTGAGAAATCGTTAGCAAACCAACAGGGACCTTTGCAGAATGACTGCAATATAGCCATGCATTTGCCTACCACAAAATACTCCGTACTGTATTAATACGTTCTCATTTTCATTTTTCTTTGCAGAGTATTGGGAAGGGGTCATTGTGGTGCATAGACCCAGAGTATAGACAAAATCTAATTCAAGCTTTGAAAAAGACACCTTACCACCCACCTCCGACTCCTCAGTCTTATCAAAGGTAGGTAACTCGGACTATCGGATTTTTTTTTCTAAAAGTCTCCTGGAATTTTGTTATATACTAATTTAGTTTTAGTCTCTAAAACTAATTGAGTAGGCCATATGCATGTTTTAAGAATAACTACAGACAAATGGGAAAAAGCAGTTAAGTACGATGAGGGGGCACATCCATCGGTGATGCATTTCCTGGGAYGCTTACCGCTTCTGCTGCTCCGGGAGAATGTGGCTCCAGAAGGTTCCTGGTAGGTAAGATAGCGTCTTCCTGGGTAGAACCATTTACAGAGGAAAGTGGACAGCTTTCCTCTCTCGAGTGTCACAGTTTGTTGGGGTAAGAGCGGTGAGGCACACAGGTGATCCCACCTTCCCATGGCCTCCCTGTAGAGATGTGGACAGAAGGCAGGCTCGGTTGTTGTCATCCGGTTTCCATGTCGACGGGCTCCTGAGTGATGGGTTTGTTGTGGTTACTAAGTGTTTGCCTTGAGAACAGTGGCTGCTTTCCCTCCTCACGTGTCTGTCATGAGATTGAGGTCATGAGCGCATTTTTACAGATAGACAATGGGAGGGGTGTTAGGTAGTTTGTTTAAAAAGCACGTTAGTGCTAGGTTAGAGGAAAGGTGGCTTAGAACAAAGAGCCGGGTTTCTAACTGTGTGTGGAGTCTTAGCTGTTCACGGCGCTTGTCGTCAGATCCACCAGGAAAGTTTGAAGATTACTCTGTTTATTTATGTGTACAGCTGTCTGGCCTGCATTTGTGTCTATGTGGCATCTGCATGCTTGGTGTCTGTGGAGGCCAGAAGAGGGCATTGCATCCTCTGGAACTGGAATTACAGAAGGTTTGAGTCACTGTCAGTGCTAGGAATTGAACTTGGGTCCTCCGGAGGAACAGCCAGTGGTGCTTAATCACTGAACCATCTTTGGTAGGAAGTCCCTACTGAGAAACTCTAGAAGACTTGTAGCCGCGTTTCTTTTGTTAACTACCCAGTTAAGAGAAACTGCCAGCCGAGTAGACATTTATGTTAATTGGGAATGGCCTGATGTCAGAAGGCTGGGGAATTTTACAGTCCACTTGCAGATTTTTCTGTTCTGATGTTTGTTCTGCAGGAGGGCACACCGAGCGAGCCTTCCAACGTGGCATTAATGAAGTTCTTGTGCGTTCCATCACAGGCCCTAGACAATCAGTCTCCAGCAAGAGACAGGAGAAGCAGCTGGGCTCTATGAGAAGACTGCTGTATGTCTGCCTTTGCTAGGCGATTAGCGTGATGGTAGCCATAGTAACTGGAGTGTCTCCATAGTAACGCGTAGCTGAGACAGGTGCACTTGCATCACAAGGCTGTTTGTTGCCTGGCAAAAGGACAGGCCATTAGTACTTAGACATAAGCCGTTGCCTTAGAAACAAATAACCCTACATAGCAACTACAGTTGGTTCGCAAGGGTATTGGGGGGGGGTTGGGGGGAGCAAGCAAGGTTGTAGCTGCTTTTGTCTGTGTTCATAAAAATCATTGGAAGCATACTTTATTTGAAATGACAACTCGAGGTCACATAGCTGTAGGAGATGGGATTCTCCAGAGCAGCCTAATCTACATGGAAGCGGTGTCCAGAAGGGCAGAGCCATATGCTTGCCTTTCTCCTTGTGATTGTAACCATTCCTGAAATAGAAACTGGGATTGGGGTAGGGAGTTGCTCCTGTAGAGGGTTGGTGGGGAGCCTGGCACTAATTATTGGAATATTGTCCATACTCAGTTTCTAAGCCCACCCCACTTGTTTCCCTAGTTTCTCCCCTAGAAGTACGTCACACCCGTTTGCTTCTAGCAAGTTAGCAATGTAAGTGTTATTCACTGGGTCGTGTCATTGGTTCATTTAAGCCAGTGTCTTGTTGCCAAATGTGACCTCAAGGGAAACACTGCAATTATTTAATAATTTGAAGGATTATAATAGAGCTCTGGGGGCTGCAAGGAGAATATACACAGGCCAGGGGTATTGTGAGCTGGCTGCAGCCTAATGACTTCTCTTGAGTCTTAATAAAAATGCAGATGAACCAGAGCTTTTATAGTAAATGATTTCCAGATGACCACTTCAGATCCAGTTCTGTCCCTTGCAGTTAGATGGTTACCCACGCAGGTGCTTAGATATCAAGTCCATCAAGATCACTGGGCCTACGTAGAGTGAGGTGACAGGTGCGATTCCAGCCCACACACCTTCATGGTTTGAATCCAGAGAGCACCCCGCTCTCTCCATGCCTTTGCAAGGGTTTGCTTGAGGAGCCTGTGGCATGAGGAGTCACACGGAAGCCGCTCCACGCCAGATAACCGGTAAGGGATCTCTGTGTACCAGGCCACTTGTTGATGTAATTCTGGGAAGCCGGAAGTGGAACAGCCACTCATAAACAGATACCAAAATGCTGAGTTAACCTGATCTGGCCAGGTCTACTGTGACTCAAGGGATCCTTGTCAGCCCATGTGGAGTCTCTGTGAAGGGCACCTGGGTAGTGTTTGGCTTCCACGGAGCTGGTATTTGGCATGTGAAAGGAGGCCGTGATTATACAAGAAGGGCAGCTATTGCTGTCCCTTGCAGGTGTGCTTGGCAGCAGCACTGGACTGAGCTGCAGGTGGCTGAAGCTCTGCGAGGAACTCCAGGAGCCTGAAAAGACTGCCCCAAACCGCTTGCACCCCAGCGGAAGGCTCAGCGTTACATCATGTTGACTTGCACCTGTTTTCCAAGAATCTGTTTGAATGTTCCTCTACACCTGCTTTCTCTTTTTTACGATAAATACTGTTTTTAACTAAAATTCGAAGAGCTGGGTGAGTTAGCCTTTGTACTAATTTCCATAGGCCACCCTGACAAAGTGCCTCAGCTGAGTGAGTCAGACAGCATCAGGGATTTCCGCTCCCCTGATGAGCTGCTGCGAGCCCAAGGTGTTAGCTGGAGCGGTGGGAGAGGATCTGGCCCAGCCTCTCCCCTGGTTCTGGTGACTTGCTGGCTATCTGCAGTATGCCTTGCCTTATATTTCACGTGACTGTCTCTACCTCCATCCTTCTTAGGAGAATGCTAAGCCTTCCTGATTAAAAACCCTCCTTATTCCAGTGTGACCTAACTTCTTCACTGACACAAATTTGAAACAGTCACATTGTGAGATACTAGGGACCTAGGACTTCTGGGTAAGATTTTAGGAAGTTGTAATTCAACCCTTAGCGTTCTGAGGAAGCAGAAAGTCCAGGTGTGTTGACAATGCAAAATGGTAGGGGAGTGTTAGGACATCCTGAAATTGCCCCATGAGCTAAGTGATGTTATTGGATTATAAACAACATATAAAACAAGTGTCTGTGAGCTGGAACTGATGGATACAAATGAAGTCCATTTCCCAATCACAAGAATCCCATGTAAGTGACGGGAACAGGACTTCTTGTAAAGAGTGGACAGTTGAGGGGTCCTAAAGGATCATCTTAGTCAGTGTTTCTGTTGAGGAGGAGGTCCTAAAGGATTGTCTTAGCCAGGGTCTCCATTGCTGCAAGGAAGCACTATGACCAAAGTGTAAGTCGGGGAAGAAATGGTCTATTCAGCTTACACTTCCAGATTATAGTCCATCATTGAAGGAAGTCAGAACAGGAATGCAGCAGGGACCTAGAGGCAGGAGCTGATGCAGAGGGCGTGGAGGAATGTTTCTTACTGGCTTGCTCTCGTGGCTTGCTCAGCCTACTTTCTTAGAGAACCCAGGACCGCCAGCCCAGGGATGGCACCACCCACAGTGGGCCCTCCCCCACCGATCACTAATGGAGAAAATGCCTTACAGCTCTTCGTAGAGGCACTTCCTCAACTGAGGGTTCTGTCGCTCTGTTGACTTTGTGTGTCAACCTGACACACACAACCAGCCAGTACAAGGGTGTTTATAGTGAGCAAACCTGGACAGTGCTACTTGTCAATCAGAGCTCCTCATCTGGGGCTGGAGAGATGGCTCAGTGGTGACGAGCACTAGCTGCTCTTCCAGAGGACTCAGGTTCGATTCCCAGCATCCACGCAGCAGCTCCAAAGCTGAAAACACGTGTGGCACAGATACGCCTGTAGGCAAAACCCATCCATATGCATAAAGTAAAAATAAAGAATTTTTATGCTCCTCTTCTGCCGTGAGAAGGTGATAACAAGCAAGCCTAATACGACGCCACGTTGTGTAGTCAGTCTCCTGCCTCCGTGAATAGCTCAGTAAATACTAACTAAGGGAGAAAAGATGATTTGGGCCTGCGGTTCCCATTCTCTGGCCTCTGCCTCCATTACTTTAGGAAAGTGGCAGCCTGTACCTACACCTACACCGTGGCAGGAGCACTTGTTAGTAGGGGCTGCTCACCTCATAGTAGGGCAGCAGAGGGGAAGGAAAGGAACTGGAGTTCCAATATTTCCTTCAAGATTGCCCCCCCCCCCTTACGGTTACCTAACTTCCTTCTCTTATTCCATGCTCTCCCAGCCACAAGCTAATAACGACGAGCCCTTTAGCATGTGGGTCTTGGGAGTAGTAGGGGCCTGTAAATTCCAAGCCAAGCCAAAAGGTGGCCTTTCTGCTGAAGCCCATAAGCTTGCTTTGACCATGGGGGAAAACTCAAAACAGTGGCTTTGTCCTCCATGAGGATGTCTCCAAAACCCTGAGCTGGCACTCCGCACAGCCGCTTAGGTCATCAGAAGCAAGGAATGTCTGAAAAACTTGTGCAGACTAGAGGAGGCCGGGGAGACGTGGCGACTACAGAGGAAACATGATCCTGGAGCAGAAAGGGATCGTTAGACAGAAAARGAGTGTGCATCAATAGCTCGTGCATTCAGCCGAAAGTAATGTGCTGGTGGTGACTTCTTCGTTGTGACAGATGTGCTGTAGTAATGTAGGATGCGGGGTGGGAACCTGGACTGGGGACATGGGCACTCCCCACGTTGCAGCAGAAGGAAAAGCGAGCTCCCCACACGCAGAGCCACTGAAGCGCTGACCACCAGGCTTCCTCCTTCCTTCCACCCTTTGTAGGATCCGCCGAGCCACAACAAGGGTGTCTCGGTCATTTAGCAAGCACAGTTCTTGGCTCCTTCTCATTGTGAAGTGGTGCTCAGCTGTGCTTTGTAGAGTCCCGGCAGCCGAGGTCGGGGACTGAGGCCAAACCAGCTTGCATAAGGACCCCACACCTTTGCCAAGGTTGGGTGCAGGCGTGGGCTGCAGAAGGGGGGGGGGGCTCTTGTTTCCGCATGCCTTGCCCTTTCTTCTGGAGAGCACGGTGGGCTGACTTAATAGTTAGCGTGTTTCCTGTGGCAGCCCTTCCGAGCGAGATGGGGCCTTTCTCATGACAGGATAGGCATGCTGCCAGAGCATCTTCTGAGCTGTGTTCTGTCAACTTTAATTACATTTATTTATTTTGTGCATATGTGTGCATTCACATATGGGGTCAGAGGACAACTTGTGGGAGTGTTTTTTTTTCTTCTACCAACTACGTGGTTTCCAGGAATTGAACTTGCATCCTCAGACGTGGTGACAAGTACCTTTCTTTAACTGCTGAGCCATCTTGCCAGCTTCCCATCAACTTGTAAATGAAATTCCCAGCCCCCCACCCCACCCCCACCCCCACCCCCTTCTCCATGTCTGATGGTTAAGTTAAAAGATAGCACCCTGGTGGGTGAACTAAGCTTCTGTCGTTTGGGGACCTTATGGGGTGGCAGTTAAATGTTGATACTGAAGTGATGCTCCAGAAACAGTTGACACTCTTACCAGTGTTTGTGACGTCAGATTGCTGTAGCAAGTCTTAGGTGCTGCTCTTCTGCAGTGCTGTTACCGGTGGAGGCATTAGTCAGTCTGCAGGAGCACAGACGAGGAACTGGCCGGGTGCTGCACCAGGCAGGGCGCTCTCTGGACCTTCTTGCATGATGATTCGGTTTGTACAGGATGGAAGCAGTCGTCTGCAGGCCAGGCTTAGTAAGCGCGGTCGGGCGGTTTCCTGGTGGAGCTCTAGGAATCCCCAAGTTTCAGCAGCTTGGGCTACGGAGGTGGAGGCGGCCRACTGGGCGGATGGGATGGATGGGCTCCAAGTGGTCAGAGCCTCAGACCGAGGGGCTCCTAGTTTCCCATCTCGGTTCTCGTGACTTCTTTAAAAATTATCGCCCTGAGAATATTGCACCATATCTCCTCATAATTTGTTTTAATGTGGTGTCTAGAAACCACTTGAAGAAATTTTTCTTCTCACTTTTAAAAAAATGTGATAATGTTCTCCACGCTCTTGCAGTCTCCTTCGGTGTCTCCCCACCTCCCTCCCATCCACGTCTCTGTAGCAGTTTAATAATGTGCGCCCCTTCCAAGCATTCTGGTGTTTCTGAGAGTAAGGTTCTTTGTGAAATGGTTGAGTTTTCATGTTCAGTCAACAGTTTCAGTGGGTCCTTCCTGCTACTGTATTCTAGTGATTTATCTTTATAATTCAAAATAGAGTAATCCAGCAATCTGTGGTCATTGTATAGTCACCTTAAGGGTCCATCTGTCTGTATGGACCGAGCCCTGAGAGAGCCCACCAGGCAAATAGTGTTGGCTGAAAGGGTAAGATTTAAGACTGCTCCTGGCCCCTTGGGAAAAGCCGGAGAAGGAGGAGGAGGAGGAGGAGGAGGAGGAGGAGGAGGAGGAGGAGGAAGAAAGCTATTGGTGCTTGGGAAACAAATACTCTTAGACAATTAAGAGATCAGTACGTCCTGAAAGCAAAACATAACATTGTTATGGTATTGGAAATGCTGAATTTATACACAGCAAAAATAACTTATTCATTGCTTGGGTAGGATGATACACCACACATTTTCTCTCTCTCTCTCTCTCTCTCTCTCTCTCTCTCTCTCTCTCTCTCTCTCTCCTCTCTCGCTCTCTCTCTCTCTCCTTCATTCTAATTTTGTAAATATTATGCAGTAGAAGAACTACAAAACCATAGTGAAGCCAGTCTTAGCTTGCACGGGGGGCATTCAGTTGTTAGATCGTAGTGTTCTTTGTGTCTTCGTTCGGGCTAGCCTGAAGCTCGCAAGAAGTCTCTGGTTAGTGCCATCCGCATGGAACTCCTTTCTCTGGAAGTCATAAGTGGTTCTCTGAATGCCCTCTGCTGTCAGTATGCATTYGCATAAACTTTATTTTTAAAGGGCGGTGTTTTATATATTTGGAAAGTTATGTTTAAGTTGGTACTTTTTCCATAGAGTCATTTTTTAAAGGAGTATTAAAAGATTGCAATCGATCCGCAGCCCCATTGTGCTAAATTGCTAGGTGAGCGCTGCTATGGTGAAGCAGACACGGGCGCTCGCCGCACTAGTATTTCTAGATGTGTGGCTCATCTTGTCAGAAAAATTGGAGTGGGTGGGTAATGGAAAACATTTCAAACATAGGAATACTCTCTTATTTGTAAGAGTTATGCTGCCCAGTATGAGCTTTAAAATCCATTAGTTGACTATAATTTTATTTTCATATCAAATCACATTATCTATTGCCTTCCATTATGTTCTGTCAGTTGGTCTCATAGAATAGTTTTGACCTCAGCGTTTGCCTTGGGTGTGCTGTGTATTGTACATTTAATTCTTATTCAGAGTTGCATGGTTTTATTTACTTGGAAGCCAGCCCGTGTTATCTTGGAGCGGTTAGATTCTAGGTGCGTCTCATGAATACTGGGCCCATTCACTGCATCTCATTCTGAGTTCATACTTGGAAGCCAAATGTGTAAGCGGCTGACAGTGTCTCTTTTACTCAGGTACTGAATAAGAGTCCTGGTCCCAGAGAGCCAAGCTAGTTGGAGGGATTTGTCATCTTCTGTGGTCTTGGGGTACCCGCAGTGCCTGCTTCATGTTTGGAGCTGAAGTGTGGGGAGTCTGCTAAGTTTCTGTCGCCCTAACTCCTGAGCCAGGGAAAACAAAAACAAAAGTGTGCTTTTGATGCCTCCGGAGAAGAAAGCTGAGGTGTGGATGGAGCCCAGAGGGGGGCTGCGGGCTTTTCGTATTTGCTTCTCCAGACAGCCCAGCTGAGGGCCTGGCAGCTCTCTCACACCTGAGGGGCRGACTGCAGATGGGGCTGACTCAGATGGCGAGGCACAGTTGGTTGTCAGGCCTTCCACTCTCCAAGAAGGGGAAGAAAGGGATCTGTGCTGGAAATAGGAAACAACTCTAGCCGGGGAAACTGCATGGGAAACAAATGATCTATAACAGGATGAAAGAAGACATTTTCCCTGTTTCGGCCATCGTGTAAAATGACAAGTGATTTCTTCAGCAATGAAAAACAACCAGCCCCAAACCATGGCCTCACCGGAGCCTCTACTTTCTCCAAACTATTTTTTTTTTAATTTAAAAAAAAAATTGTTTTTGGGTTTTTGAGACAGGGTTTCTCTGTGTAGCTCTGACTGTCCTGGAACTCACTCTGTAGACCAGGCTGGCCTCGAACTCAGAAATCCACCTGCCTCTGCCTCCCAAGTGCTGGGATTAAAAGCATGCACCACCACCGCCCAGCTTACTTTCTCCAAACTTAGAGGACACGGGCACTGTCCGTGAGTGGCTCAGCTGGTAAGACCCGTGCTTGGCAGGCCTGGCCCAAAGCCAGTCCCCAGCACCCACAGAAAGATGGAAGGACTTGAAGACCAGTTCTGAAAGCTCTCCCTCCCCTTACCTCAGCACACACGGACACTCAGCCGCACATGCATCAGTAGAAAGGGAATGTACAATATGGAGTGGGCGAGGTGGTGGCTCAGTGGGTAAAGTACTTCCTGTTCAAGAGTGAGGGACATGAATTCAGTTCTGGAAGAACCTGTGTGAAAAGAAGTGTGCAGTGTGCACATCCGTGATCTTAGCACGAGGGAGGAGGAGACAAGAGCACCCCTGGGCCGCAGAGGCCGTGCCAAAACATGGGAGCTCCAGTCAGGGAGAGACCCTAGCTCAAAAAATAAAATGGAGAGCAGTCAAGATGGATGRATGATGTCAATTTTTTAGTAACTCCCACCACCATTCATGTGTCAGACACACGAACACACGCTCGAGGGGGCATGTGCACAAACACGCACAGACACATGCACACGCACGCACGCACGCACAGTTTAATAGATGGAACAGTGGATTGTGGTTCCTAAGAGATTCGAGGCAGTCAGGAGGATTGTTTCCTGTGTGTTGCAGTGTTTTGTGAGTCGGAAGGATAGGGTGCAGTGATCTTACTAAGTTGTAAGTGTCTGATGACCATTGGCTCCCACCACCCGTCCAAGTTCTCTCTAGGAAACTTTTGTTCACGTGGGAGGGCTCCTTTGAAATGAGAGGAAAGCGTGCCGCCCGCCGGCTGGGAGAGTCTTCACGACAGCCAAAAGCCTACCAGAAGGTGAAGGTAGCAGACACCCGGACCATCAGTGAAGTGGGATCTGGAGTCAGAGACAGAAAGAACTGGGCTCAACTTTAGAAGAATAAGCTCTTGTCAGACAGACATATCAGAGCTGGGTGAATGCTTGGCTTGAGGCATGGATGGTGGACAGAAAGACTGAGGTGACTCTGGTGGGCACTGTTAGAGCCAGACAGCTGCCTGGGTCACCCCAAAGGCCTTCCCCATCTCTGGAGAACCCCAGTTTCCCCTTGCAGACTGAGCTCTCAGACATGTTGGCCTGTGGTGGGGTAGAGTAGACTTGCCCAGTGTGGTGTTTGCCACTCTCCAGGCCTGCAGCATGAAGTGCAAACCACACATCAGGGCCGGCAGGCCTGCCCCTGCTCCTCAGAAGCAGGGGTGAGGCAGCCGGGCCAGCTCTCTGGCTGGACTGCTCTAGTTCTTTGTTCTGTCTCGTCCAGTTCTTTGATTCTTGTCCTGCAGCTTACTTCCTTGTTTTAGAGACACTTGCTTCCGTGTGAATACGATCTGCAGTGCTTTGCTAAGAAGATCATTTCCAAAAGCTGTCCATCAAATCATCCAGACTGTCCCCCACCGCCCCCATTTTTTTATCCAGTGAATTAATGAGAACAACACCCACCCTTATAGAAATCTTCCTGAAGGAGCCAGGAAGGTATCCTTGTCCTGTAGGATCAAGTGGGTTTTTTTTTTTTTTTTTTKTGCAGAGCCTTTGGTGTTTTTTCAGACATCAGGTTCTGCTTGTATTATTAATCAACTCATCATTGAGACTCTGAGAATCATCAGGAATTCCAAAGTCCTCCATAACTGGGGATGATTTTCCTGTTGTCTGGAGAAAACACCCAGAAGCCACCAGACACGCCTTCTAATCTTATCTTTTTCGAGAACATGTTGCTAATCACAGTAGGCCAGGTTGAGACATGATCTGTGTGTTTACTCTGACATGGAAAGTTCTGGTGGAGGTCTGTTCACCAGCTGCTCACCCCACCCTGTTCCTCTAAGGAACTGAGAGGCCCCCTCCCTGACGGACGAGGCACTCCCCCCCACCCCGTGCTGTAGCTTTCTACCCCCCTCTCCTCCTCTTTCTGCTTTGTCTTCCATCTTCCTCCCCACCTTTCTCCTCCCTTTCCCTTCTTCCCTCCCCAGTTGTGAGACTTTTGAACAGAAGAAATTTGTTTTTAACTACAAGGAAAGCAGCATTTCTTCCCCCCTCTAAGCTAAAACCATTCCTCACCTACCTTTTCTTTAATACCTTTGGAGAAACTGAGGCACATAGAGAATGTGCTGGCCCGGCCTCAGCAAGCTCGTCTCCCCACAGTCCCCGCTCCCCGCTCCCGGTTTCACCTCCACCCCTCCACCCGCACTTGCTGTGGAGAGACCTAAATTGCTCTGCAGATGGCTGGAGCAGCTGGGGCATCCTCGGGAGGAAGAAGCCAGTTGGGAAGGAACATGGGAGCAGAAAAATGAAAATGATCTAAAGATGTCGGGCTGACAGTGGCTTCCCCAGCCCACGCCCCAGTGCTGTCCCTTTGTAGGCCAACAGTCATAGCAGGGCTCCACCTTGAGCCTGTACCCAGTCAGCATGGTGCCCTTGGCTGCTTTGTCAGCGAGTGATGGAGGGACAGAAGGGCAACACTTGCCCTGCTGCAGACTGGTCTAGTCGGCCTACCAGGCTCGCTCTGAGCTTCTGTATGCACACCTGGGCCAGAGCCAGTCTCAGCAAGTCTCAGAAAATGACTCTTGCTTGGTCACTCCCTCAGTAAGTGAATGTGGACTAATTACTTCAGCTCTCTGAACCTCCTCCTCGTCATTCCTGTGGTGGCTTAAGACTGCCTTCCTCAGCCGAGGGCTTCGGGATATTACATAAAGTAAGCGTGTTCGGCACTTAGTTCTTGTGCCCAGTCCTAGAAGAGCAAGCTGTGATTTCTCTTTCCTTGATAGTCACATGGTCTTGTTTTTGCCTACGTTACATATCGGTTGGTTCTGTGCCACCAAGTATCTTTTTATACCTTATAATCTGTGCTGCCTGCTGGATGGAAGTCCGTGGAAACCTGGGTCCATTGTAAGCACTGTCTTCTTGGTCTTCTAAGCGAAGCTTTACGTAGAGGTTTCTTTGGGAGCTGCTTGGTGGTGGGCAGCACACTTTATGAGAATAGCTCAAAGTGTTGTCAGCCCCACGGCCACAAGCATTTGGAGGGGAACACAGAGCTGGGTTCTGTGTCTCTCTCCTCTGAGGCACTGGGGAATTTGGGCAAGGCACGTGTTTCCGCCTCCCGTCCCTCCCTTCCCCATCTGCCTGCCCAGCCCTGCTGTGTCCATGTGGGTCCAGGGAGCCTGACTGTTTAGACACTGCCAGTCCTGAAGTCTACGAGACTTGTCATGCTTGCCTCTCCCGGGAAGGTTCTTGGATCCTGGCTGTCTACTCCAAGGTACCAGATCCCGGATCCGATTCTGCAGTCGCCTTAGGAGGCACCAGTGTGTGCGTTAGGTGCCTCAGGCCTGCGACGGCCCAGCTCTGTGGCTGTCCAGTTCCTTTGCTAAGAGGCCTCCCTCTGAGGCCTGCTGTGCTGACAGGCACTTGAAAGGTATGGCCTGGAGCTCTTGCCCCTCACAATGAGCAAAGCTTCCAGCCTAGGCCTTCCAAACAGCCAATTGTGCTTTCTCCCGCAGACCCTTAATCCTGCCTTCGTCTCTCAGCAGTAGCTCATTAGCTTTTCCCCCTCCATTCTTCCCCCCTTTGATGAGAACAAAGCTGGCTCCTCCCTGTGCTCAATCCTGCTTTTCCTTCCCTGGGAATTGCCCTGAGCCTGTTCATCCCCTTAGCCAGAAGTCTCTGGAATGGTGTCCTCCCTACTTACCAACAGAGGGAGCACCTCCTTCTCAACACTTCGGCCTGGGGCCTGGGGCTGCAGACCCGGGATTCTGCAGCAGGTGTGTGTGAGCCTGTTGGGGGTGGGGCGTTGTCTTGAGTCCCGAAAGCCCCTCACTCAGCAGCAGCAGCACCCAGCCCTTTAAAGGGAAGAACAGCACACATACCACGTGCTAATGTCGATGGAATGTTACTCTTACTAAAGCCCTTTGAAGTCCCTCGTCCCGCCCCCGCCCCTCTTGCCCTCAGCTCTTAGATGTGGTGGGCTCTGTCATCGGGGTTGCTGGAGTCAAAGTTACAGGAAAACCATCTGACTTTCTCTAATACAACTCTTTGATGTTGAGTGAAACAAAAAAAATCTATTTCTACCCAATGCTGTGGACTTCTGAGAGATGAACTATGGAAGTCAGCCCTTTTAGCGTGGTTAGAATTTCAAATTGATTTCCTCCTCTTTTAAACCCCAACTGTACTGGATTTGGGGTGACTAGGCATTGGAGTCATTAGGCACATGACTAAGCTCTGACTGAGCACCTACTATGTACCAGATCCCTCCTAACTCACCCAGGAACCAAGTGGGCTAGACGTCCCTGCTCCTTTCCATTGCATATGTCTGAGAGGAGGGCTAGCCTTGCGCTGCAGGTGTCTGAGGTGGGACCCAGTCAGCTTGATCGCACTTTTTCTTTTCCCATTGCGATTTGCCACTCATGGTCACTGTCCTTTATGGAAACATTGTCCAGTGTCTAAGAGTTGATGCAGTCCTTGGTAAGGAAGAACGGCATCCAAGACAGTTACTCAGTGGGGTCTGGAATCACYTAGGAGACCAACCTCCAGGCCTGCCCTAAGGTGTTCTCCAGTCAGGTTAGTTGAATTGAGAATACCCCCTAAAAGTGCGCAGCTCCATTTCCTGGGCTGGAAGTTTCAGGCTGAATAAAAAGTCGGGGCTGGGGAGGCAGCTCAGCGGGTGAGAGCACGAGCTTCGCAAGCCAGGAAACCTGAGCGCGACTCCCAGAGCATAGGTAAAAAGCCAGAGAAGGGTCTGTGACCTCTGTCAGTACTTCCAAGCGGTTACCTTACCGGAAGCTTGGGGCCCACTCGCCTTATGCAGCATAGCAGAAACAAAATGTAGATGGAGATCTCTCTCTCTCTCTCTCTCTCTCTCTCTCTCTCTCTCTCTCTCTCTC
>BDUI01007349.1:15913-26639 GCA_002335545.1 Apodemus speciosus
GGAGTGGGCGGGGCCAGACAGCCCCACTCCTCTTGGAGGGGTGGGCTGCACCAGTGGGCGTCTGCAGACCCCTGGTCACCCTAACCAGAGACCACCACCACTTTTTTTTGAACCCACCACAGTGTGTGTGTGTGTGTGTGTGTGTGTGTGTGTGTGTGTGTGTGTGTGGGCTTTGGGGAGGGGGGGGACTACAAGGAGAGAAGGTCTGCAGTTGGGGAGCAGGAGGGAGCAGCGGAGGGATACTGAGTGGCCCCTAGATTTGCACTCCAGATGAGGCTGGACAGTGCATACCCATCCGAGCACCCCCTCTGTACTCCCTCCCACCTTCCTCCATTTCTGACGCCAATGGAAGGGGAGGGGGACTGTTAGTACTGCAGCCTGAGAGGGGACAGGTGACCTAGCAACAGCCAGCCAGCCAGTAGGTTCCTGTTGATTCTTCCATGTTTTCTTTTACTGGTTCACGAAACCATGAAGAGGAGAGCATTTTTGTATCTAAGGGATATGACATGGGGGCTTCCATTACATCACACAGAGAATGGGAGGAAGAGAGAGAGATTGGTTCCCATTCTAAGAAGCAATACCTTTTGGGTTACTTATTGACTTATTGTCTGTCGCCACAATTGTCCTTTCCCTGTCAGTATTTACAGGGGGCCATAGAATCCTGCAGTTCTGTCCTACAGCCAAGTGTTGGGAGCCATTTTGGGCCTGTTCAGTTTCCCTGCCCATGATTCTCTGAACAGTTTCCCTGCCCATGGGTCTCTTGCCAGTCATGCCCAAGCTCTCCTATTTGACAGTGTGCAAATAATGCAGGAGGATCAACTATCTTGGATATCAGCCATAACTAACTACCTAGGTTCACTGTGTCTCTCAGGGGAAGGACCCTCCGTGCATCTTTTCCCTCACAACCCACCCACCCCTGGCTGATTTTGAGTCTTTCTTTTACCCCACCCACAAAATTCCTTCTGCCTGTCATCCTATTTTCTTTGCTTACTTTGTTTGAAGAACAGGAATGGCATTAAGCACATAGTAAAGCTACTTGTCTTGCCCATTTGGAAATTCATGTAAACACCTAGCCATCACTCAGCAAAATAACAACCCCAAGTCATATACCCAGGATATGTGAACATATATTATTCGGCCAAGGAGAATTGAGGTTTCATGTGGAACTCGGGTTGTTAATAGTGGGAACTAGCACGCAATTATGCTGGATGAGTCTGCCCAAGATAACTGCAAGGATCATAGGTGTGGCATAAATCCTGTGTTTGAAGGAAGCAGCATGGGGGAGTGGGGAGCTGGAAAGTCCCTTGTTAGCTTTGAAGATGCAAGGACTACAGTAGCTTTAGAATGTAATCTGTCTCCAAAACACAAGAAGAAATCCAATGAATATTCTCCCATAGTTATCTTAGAAGGAAAGGAACTCTCATAAAACCTTTAGTGTCGGTTTTTAAAATAGTTTCTAACTTCCATAGTTGTAAAATAATAAATGTGTATTATCTTATGCTACTGCATTTGTAATAGCATAATTGTAATGTTCTGTATTTCCATATTTGTAAACAGATATTTACTTTAACCATACATTGTTTTATACATTAAGAAAAAAGTAGCCAGCCCCCAAACAACACAGACTGTTGCCAATGCTCGTAGTTGGTCTCCACAAACTGATGGTAAGGCTCCATTTCTGAAGACAATACTTACACAAGTCATTGAACATGAGAAGTCGAGCTAGAGCATACATAAATCCTTCACCCGTACTGACTAGTGTTTCATGGTGCTGGATAGCATGCTACCAAAGGAGAAAGGTATACAGCAACCCAGCTACAAAACCTTCAGTCTACAATGCTGTCCTGTCTGCAAAATGTGCTAGATAGTGCAAAAGTGGCACTTTACCGGCTGGTTTTGTGTGTCAACTTGACACAGGCTGGAGTTATCACAGAGAAAGGACCCTCCCTTGCRGAAATGCCTCCACAAGATCCAGCTGTGGGGCATTTTCTCAATTAGTGCGGGGAGATCCCCCTTGTGGGTGGTGCCATCCCTGGGCTGGTAGTCTTGGGTTCTATAAGAAAGCCAGAAAGCCGACTGAGCAAGTCAGGGGAAGCAAGTCAGTAAGAAACATCCCCCCATGGCCTCCTGCTCCTGCTTCCTGACCTGCTTGAGTTCCTGACTTCCTTTGGTGATAAACAGCAGTGTGGAAGTGTAAGCGGAATAAACCCTTCCCTCCCCAACTTGGTTCTTGGTCATGATGTTTGTGCAGGAATAGAAACCCTGACTAAGACAGTGGCATAAAGCTAATAGTAGTAACCAGCCAGTATCTGATTGGATTTAAGGCCTATTTCATGAGATGGAATCTATCTGTAACACTGTTCGGGTGGCTAAAAACCTGAGTCTAGATATATCAGGGACCTAGTATAAAACTAAATACTACTGCTAAAGGAATATAGAAATAAAATGACTCCTAATGGCATTCTGCTGTACTCATAGACCAGTGTCTTGTTCAGTCATCGGAGAAGCCGCCTCCTGCAGCAGATATGGATGAATACAGAGACCCATGGCCAGACAATATACAGAGTGAGGCTTTGAAACACTCTGTCTGACATGGGATGTACCCATCAAATTATTCCACTTAAGGCTCAGGAAACCCCTCAGTAGACAAGACAAAAAGATCATAAATGCAAGAGGGGATGGAGAACACTAAGGAAAGGCTTATAAACATAATAAAATCTTCTAAATACAGCAGAACTGATAAACATCAAGTCAAAGAGACAGTGGCAGGATGCACAGGGCTGCCAAGGGTCTGAGACTGATGGGGTCCCAGTGCTAAGAGAGGAAGTGAACACAAGCCACCATCCCTAACACAGAAGCTATCTCCAATTGATAATTTCTCTCAAATGAAAAATTGGTTTCTACAATGGAGTCTCACTGAGCATACACAAACCAAACTTAAGGGCAGGCTCCTTGCCGAGAATTGAAGGTCCAATATCAAACTACCCCAATGGCAGTTTTGGAGGTTCCTTGCCTCATAAACCTTTCTCGGATTTTTTTTCCTTGCAGGGCCTTTGCATATATATTATAGTTTCTGGTTTTATGTTTTTAATGGTATTTCTATGTGTTCTGAATCTATAAATGTTTCTTGTGCTTTGTCTTTATCTTATTCTGGTTTGTTTTTTTTATTTTTCTAATTTTTACTACTGTTATTTTTAAATGCCTGTTTGTATCTTAATGAGAGAGAGAGGGAGTGAATTTGAGTGAGTGGGGAAATTGGGAGCATCTGGGAGTTGGGGGAGGGAAATAATAATCAGAATATATTCTCTTTTTAAAAACAATTTAATTTTCCATTAAAAAGAAAAGAGTGTCTGAGGATGATTTTTATAATATATTTGGAGATGTCTGAATACTATTTATTAGAGAAAGACCACTTTAATTCTGATGTTTTAATTGTCTTACCTGGGGCTAGAGAGATAGCTCAGTGGTTAAAAGCACATTGCTCCTCTAGAGGACCAATTGCCACCATCCACCTTTGTGACCCAGCTTCAGCTCCTGGGAATCTGATGCCCTCTTCAGTCCTCCAAGGACGTGTGCACACATAAACAAATAATAAATCTTTAAAAACAATAAGTAAATTGTCTGCCTTGCTGTACTTTTTTTTTCTTTTTCAGCACTGTATAATCTCATTGATGAATAAATAACACTTGAGAGATGGACCAAAGTTCTGATGGAGTGAGTGTGTGTGTGTGTTTCCCTAATGATGTCAGTGCCAATTCCTTTTCCAATTCTGGGGTTGGGAGCACTGGCATCTTGTCATGATATTTATCTACTAAGGAATGCTTTTACCAAAACCAACAAGTTTCATTACCAGAATGAAAAATCTATTAGGCAATATACTGTGAATTTATTTAGAGACATGGACTATGTGTAACGAACATTTATGGACCTGAGAACAGCTTTATTCTATTTTCTGTGCATGCCAGTGCTTTGTTTCCCTTCCGCTTCCCTTTTAGCTATCCTATTCCTGCATCTGCTGGCCAGAGATAACCCCTTCCTCCCCTTTCAGCCTGTATCCCTTACTTTAAGACTCACCTGATCCCAGCCTTCAGTTCCTTCCTCAGTAGTACAAAGGGAGAGGGAGAGAAGAGAGATATATAACAGTAAGCATGTTTGAAAAGTCCACTGGAAAGTGTATATTTCATGTTTCCCTAAATACATAAAACATATATAAATGTGTATATTTACATAAACACACTCAAATGACTCTTAGTCTATCTAACAAAAACTCCATGACCAAGCGTGAAAAGCCTCCTTTGAAGTTGTTGGTCAGGGGACTCTGAGATTCCCCTCAAACACCACAGACTGTTGATTGCATTTCAATGCTTCCCAGAATTTGAAGGTAATACCATTACTGAACACACCACACACTTTCGACACAGGACTTGGAGGAATTGAGCTGGAAATGACCTAGAAGCCTTCTTCCTGAGGACTAGTTCTCCCAGTGCAAGGAGATATGCAATCTGCCAAAGGAAGAACAAATTCAATAGCCTTACACAGCTATGACACCTATAAATACCAATAACCAGCATGGGAAGATATCCCTAAAGGTGTAATAGTGACATTGTACCCTGGATGAAACCAAAAGCTGTCTAATTGAACTTAAGGTCTGTTCAGTAGCAGAGAATTCATGCCTAGCACTGTAAACCTAACCAATTACACTTGGCTGGTGATGTCATGGACCCTACATGGGAGCATACTACTACCACTTTAAAAAAAAATATATATATATATAATTTCTAAATGCATTCTAATAATTACCTTTATACATACAGATAAGCACCACTCTCACGTATCATCAAAGAATCCCTTTTGCAGCAGGCAGACAGACATACAGGCAGGAAGACAGACAGACAGACAGACAGACAGACATGCCTACAGAAAAGCATAACTGGTCAAAATGTAAAGAACAACTGGCTGTGGGGGTGCCCAGGCCCCACTGATATATCTACAACACAACTACTATATGTGAGGATGTACATTCAGGGAACATCACAGGAAAGTGTCTGGAAAGACTAAGAGCCAGAAGACCAGGAAATTTGCTATGAGATTATGTCTTCTATAGTTTGCTTCTATAAAAACTTAACAATAAATGGTAGCCTAAGCAATACCTGATCAATAATAGTGCCACCTGACATGCTAATGTGGATAGATAAATTGAAACAAAGTGCCATCCTAGATGAAGAACTATAGACAATTAATGACTGTTGACAAAGAGAAGGATTGCTCCCCAGAGATGAGCCCCCTAATTATTTWACACTGTCATCCTTAAAAACATTACACACATGAGCAATACTAAATTATCTCATCAGACTGTATTTATACATGTATATCTATCAATAATAATTAAAGAAAATAGAACAAAGAAAGAGAAACAGAAGAGAACCTAAGATTGGAGAGATGATGCTCAGAAGCACTAGCTCCCCTTCCAGAAGACTCAGTTCAAGTCCCAGCACACACATGGCAACTAATATCTGTCTTTAAATCCGACTCCAGGGAACCAGATGCTCTTTTCTGGCTTCCACAGGCATCAGGCACATATGCGGTGCACAGATATCCATATAAGCAAAGCAGCCACACATATACAATAATAGGATGAAATAAAGACGATGACATGAGAGAGATTTGTGGAGAGTCCTCGAAGTTGAAGTGAGAAAATGGGGATGGGGCAGGACACATTATATGCATGTATAAAATTTTCAAATAATAAATACAACAATTTAAGTAAAAAGGCTGCAGCTTCAAAAGTGTAAATGCATCTACTTGAGAGGAAAAGTGGTGGTGGAGTATGGGAGGAATTGAAGGGAAGAAAATCTGGGATGGATTTGACCAAGATACATTGTCTACTTGTATTGAAATGTTTTTAAAAGATTTATTTACCTTTATTTCGTGTTTATGAGTGTTATATCTGTATAGTGGCTATTCCTGGTTGTCAAATTGACTATATCTGGAATGAACTACAATCTAGAATTGGAAGACTCACCTATGATCCTAATCTGGAGGCTCAGAGATATAAGTTCCTGACCTGGATCTTAACATGGAGATCTTGAAGCATAGTGGCTATGGATTCCAGTTCAAKATCATCTGCGATTAAAGGCATGGAGACACACCTTTAATCTGGGCCACACCCTCTGCTGGAGCCCTACAGCCTTTCATCTGGGCTACACCCTCTACTGGAGACATATATAAGGACATTGGAAGAAGGAAGACTGATTCTGCCTTGCTGGCTTGCCTCCTGGGACTGAGCAACTGCTAGATCCTTGGACTTCCATCCACAGCTGCTGCTGACCATTGTTGGGGAGTTGGACTACAGACTGTAAGTCATCGACAAATTCCCTAACTACATAGAGACTGCCCATACGTTCTGTGACTCTAGAGAACCCAGACTAATACAGTCTGAATGTATGTAAGTGGAGTGAGTATGTACCTCATTCCAGAGGTTGCCAGAAGAAAGTGTTTGAGTCCTTGAAACTGAAGTTACAAATAGTTATGAGCCATCATATGGTTTCTAAGAACAGAACTTGAGTCCTCTGCAAAACCATCAAGTGCTCTTAACTACTGACCCATCTCTCCAGACCCATGTTTCAAAATTTTAGCTCAAGAAGTTGTTTCTTATTCCCTTTTATATGTTCATCTACTTTAATTATGAGTATTTTGATGTTTGTATAATCATTTTTTGTCCCCTGAGTTTACCTATTTTCTCCTTCTTTGCTATAGTTTAGCAGAAGTTTTTTCTTAACCCAACTTTTTAATTTTTCATTCTTTTTCTCTTTATTGTTTATATTTCATTTATTATTTATTGTGTGCGTGCATGCATGTATGTATGTGTGGGCTCATGCATACATTCATAGTGAACCTATGGACATCATGTGAGGAACAAAGGCCATCACCTAGTTACAAAAGCACTGGAGTCTTATAGCAGTGAAAGTTTGGCAGTTTATTTTCTGACTGCAAAGTTGAACATCAGCTCAGAAGAGTAGAATGCTTGGTCCTCAGTTGGTAGAACTGTCTTGGGAAAGATTGGGAGGCATGGACTTATTGGAGAAGGTGTGTCACTGGGAGGGGCAGGCTTGAAACTGGGAAAGATTAGGAGGTATGGCCTTATTGGAATGGGTTTAGGCTTTGAGGTTTCAAAAGCTCATGCTAGGTCCAATCCCCCTCTCCTTGCCTGTACTTGTGGGTAAGATGGAAGGTCTCAGACAGTGTTGCAGCTTCATGCCTATTGCCTGCTGCAGTACTGCCCTCCATGATGATCATAAACTCACCCTCTAAAACTGTAAGGAAGCCTCATATTAATGCTTTCTTTCGTAAGAGTTGCTTTGGTCATGGTGTCTCTTCACAGCTAGAACACTGACTAAGCCACTGAGTAATCAGGAACCAGGAAGGATAAGTCTTACATGTCATCTAGATCTTATCTTTCCTTGTCTTTACATTTGTTATTTTCTATACCAAAACCATGCATGGCCTCATCTGTCCATTTTACATGATATTTATTTTTGTTTTTTTAAATATTTATTTTTATTGTACATCACATTTGTAGGACTCACAGAAATCACAGGATGGAGTTATAAGAAGTGAGCTCCACGATGTGCATGTTGGAGACTTGAGCTGGGGTCTTCTTGGGAAGAGCAGGAAGCACTCTTAACTACTAAGCAATCCTTATAGCCCTACATTTTGTTTAGTTTAAAGTTTATTAAGTAAATGCACATTAAGTGAATGCACATTCAGGCATTATGAATTTTGTTAGTAATTTTTACTATAAACTCATTGTTTTGGGTGAGGGTATAGCTTAGTAGATTTTTTGCTGTGGTGGATAGATAAATTAACAGATTCTAGCAAGGGTCTAGTTTTTTTTGTTTTTTGTTTTTGTTTTTTGTTTGTTTGTTTACCTGTGTTTCATCCTAAGCTAGTTCAAGACACTTTTAAAAATGAATCTTCAAAATTGTATTTCTCATAGTATCTCCTTCCAACAACTAGGTCCTGGAATGCATTTGAACWTATATCATCAGACTTGGCAGCAGGTACCTTTATGCACTGAGATATCTCTCTGCCCTGTTCTTATTTTTATTTAAATTTGTCCTTGAACTTTTTAATTATTGAAAACTTCTGAGTTTTTCTTTGTCTTTATCTTGTCTAACCTGTTGATCTTTTCTCTTCTCTTCATCTCCTTTTGCATTCCTTTTCTTACTTTCTTTTGATTGATTTAAACTTGCATCCCTTATTTTCTTCTTTCCTCACTTCCTTCCTTTATGTATTTCCTTTGCTATGTCTATATTTATCCTGCATAATACTTAATTTCAGAGTGCACTCCTATTTGTGGGTTTGTGGTTATTGGCGATGTATTAGTGAGTTCGAACCTAATTTAATGTATTTTATATCTTGTAAAGTTTGCAGCTGTTGCTATGATAAAGGTTTGTTTTCTCTTCACTTAATGGTATTGAGAATTAGCTTCATGAGAGTGTGCAATAACCAGAGACTTCAGGATAATATGGCAGATTAGAAGGCACATCTATGTGACGTCCTGTGGGAAAACAGAATAATGCACAATACTTTCTATTCCTGCAAGAGACAATAGCCATAAATAAATTTACCAATCCAGATGAGACCTTCATGTTTTTTTTGGGGGGGGGGTTGGATTTGTTTTTTTTCTAGACAGGGTTTCTCTGTATAGCCCTGGCTGTCCTGGAACTCACTCTGTAGACTAGGCTGGCTTCGAACTCAGAAATCCACCTGTCTCTGCCTCCCAGAGTGCTGGGATTACAGGCATGTGCCACCACCGCCTGGCATGAGACCTTCATGTTGAAGCAGGCAAGAGGGGCTCCAAACCTGTATCTAGCCATATCAACTGGTTCTGTCAATGTCAATGGAAAGCCCCAGGAAAGCACTTTGCTTACACACAAACACTGTAGGAAAAGTTAGCTGGATGACCAAGGATTGATTACACAACTCTCAGTGAGGCCCAATGACTAATGGCACTGAAGTCAAGCCTCAGTTTCAGTGCATGATACTCCAGCTGAGATCAGTTGAAACTGCTAGACCATGGCTCACCCCGCCAACCCCCACCCCCTACTCTATCCCGGATACACACAACAACTCCATGAAACATCCTAAGGGAGTAAATGCAGCAGAGTGAGGGCTTGACCTGATCCATGAGCCCTGTGACCTCGCTGTGATGCTCCCTGTGATGCTCCTTGTGACACTCACTATAATCAGTTGTGGCCATGAAAGTGGGGATGATGAAAGTGGCACTGCAAGAGTGATGCATATCCTCACCATAGCTGCAGCAGGTCACCAAGCACCTTCCAACAAGGTTTCTTTCCTTCTATCCTCAATATGCGAGCATCATGATTACTACAAGAGAAGAGATTGGTTCAGAGTCCAAAGGTAGGTAGTACCAAGGTTTCTATAAACCCCCATGGGCATAGAGCCCAGGATGACTCCTAGCTGTAAATGCCAATGTTCAGGTATGATGGTGAGAACCTGGAGCAGTCTCTCCTTAGTGGGAATTGGCAGCAAGGGATCATACCCTATCCTTTCACACATAGTGCTGCCCCGATAGAGAGAGGATCAAGGAGAGAACTGAGAACCATAGTTCTCAAACCAGGTTAGTTGTACAAGAAGCTCAATCCAAAAGGGAATCTGTCTAAACTTCTCTAGGAAAGTGTAGACCCCAATATGGTTTTATGAATTTGCACAAATTGCACATCCTAGATCTGCATACTTTACTACACAAATCATCACAAGAGTGAAAGACTCCAAAGCCTATTCCACCCAGAAAGAAATACTGATTGATATGTATTTGTAATCTAGTGTATTCATGTTACACTTCATCTTTTTGTTATATAAATTTTGGGTATTTTTAATCTTTACACTTGCATAAATATCTCAAAATGTTCTTGCTTTTGTCTGTATATTGCTGAGTTATGTTTAATGGTTGTATGTTTCTCAACATATTTTACTGTTGTTTACTCTCTATAATAGAATCTTTCTACACACAACTCATTCTCTTTCATTCATACCTCTATTTCTTTTTCTGTCTTCCCAATGTTATCCTTTGTCCTTCTTAACTATAGTCTTCCATAGATTTAATAATTAGAATTTTGTGGACACTAATAGTAACCCAACGTTATGCTTCTTTTCCCGCTCATTTTTCCCTCAATTGTTCTAATACTGCTACCTAATCTTACCTATATGAACCTTACTAATAGCCTACCATACATCATTTGATCCATCTTTGTTTATCCTTTAATAGGTATTGAAGTTATATATATATATATATATGCACTTTATTATAAAAACATAAATTAGTCAGAACCAACTATGTATCAATAAATAATTTTAGAGGAGCAATTCAGAATGGGAGCTATAGAGCTTCACAATGGATGTTAAACTTTCATTTTATTGAATACATTTGAATGTACTTATTCACCACCAAAACCAAAGATTCATGACAGTTAAAACTACAAAAACATTTTATATCATTTTTTATAACTTGTCTCCATTATCTGTATCCAGTTTTTCTTCATTTCTTAATATTTAGCCATTCTTTTTCTCTTTGTACATGTTACACTATACCCAGATGTACATTTATATATATGTATGTATATATGTATGTATGTATATATGTATGTATGTATATATGTATGTATGTATATATGTATATGTGTATATGTGTATATGTGTATAT
>BDUI01007349.1:42380-57820 GCA_002335545.1 Apodemus speciosus
TGGATGAATGGATATGTAGAGAATGCTGTTCATCCTTTTTTAACAATTATTTTATTTATTTACATTTCAAATGTTGTCACCCTTCCTGGTCTTCTCTACAACACCCCACCCCCTCCCTCTCCCCCTTGTATTCCTCCACCCACTCACTCCTGCCTCCCTGTCCTGGCATTCCCCTTCACTGGGGCATTGAGCCTTCACAGGACCAAGGGTCTCTTCTCTCATTGATGTCCGAAAAGGTCATCCTCTGCCACATACGCAGCTGGAGCCATGGGTCCCTCCATGTGTACTCTTTGGTTGATGGTTTAGTCCCTGGGAGCTCTGGGAGTACTGCTTGGTTCATATTGTTGTTCCTCCTATGGGGCTGCAAGCCCCTTCTGCTCCTTGGGTCCTTTCTCTAGCTCCTCCATTGGGGACCCCATGCTCAGTCCGATGGTTGGCTGTGAGCATCCCCCTCTGTATTTGTTATGTATTAGCAGAGCCTCCCAGGTGACAGCTATATCAAGCTCCTGTTAGCAAGCACTTGTGGGCATCGATAATAATGTCTGGGTTTGGTAACTGTATATGGAATGGATTCCCCAGGTGGGGCAGTCTCTGGATGGCCTTTCCTTCGGTCTCTGCTCCATTTTTGTCCCTGCATTTCTATCAGTAGGGATGAGTTAAAAATAATGGAATGATATTCAGAGTTGAAAAATATGAGGATCATTAAGTTTTTGTTTTAAAAAATATCTTTGATAATTTCTCTTTTAACATGTTCATTATTTAAAATAATTTTTAAATGTAAACATACTTTGATCATATTCTGCCCCTCTACCAAGTCCTTCCAAATATTTGCCTCTGCCTACTCACTTAACTTTAATACGTTTTTTCTCAAAAGCAAAAATGCAGTACAAAAACATACCCTCTGAAAACAAGAAAACAAAATAAATCCACCTTTTCCCAATCCACCAAACTGTAACAAAATAAAAGCACATACACATACATACACATACAAAACAAAACAACAACAAAACAAAAACCAAAACAAAAAAAACCAAAACCTGTGAAGCATGTTATATGTTGGTCAATAAATCCTTAGCATGAGGCCTGTCCTGATTTTCCCTCTTCAAGGAGGTGTAAGTGACAGTTCAGGCAGTACATTGTAGAGCAAAGGTTTGTGGCTGGCATGGGTTTGTTTCCCTTTTGGTAGTGTACACGCTAAGTTCCTGAACCAAAGATGCTTGAAGACAGGGGTGAAAGCTCTATGGTAGGAATCAGCTCCACATCTCCATGGTCAATGAGTTGGATAAGTGTATAAGTGTTGTCTTTAGCAATGGGGCCTTGATGTCAGTCGTGGAAAGCAACCTATTTTAATCACCTGTAAAAGAGTATTTTCCTTTGATAAGCAAAGTTCTTTTTGCTTCTAGCCCCAATCACGGATCCTCTTACAGCCACTTTGGATTGGTAAAAAATGGAAATAATACAATCAAAACACGTGTCCACTTGTCTATTATTGTATATGATGAGCTTGTCCTGTCCTATTGTGAAGAAATAGGTTTTGTCTATATATACCATATTATGCTTATACATTATGTTGTTCATAGCCATTTAAAGTATATTTAATTTTTATTTTTACCAAGTAAAATTAAAGTACACATCAACAACAACAACTAGGTTGTTGGAGTGATTTAAAAGTTTTTGCCATTATTTGAGCAGTGCTAGCGCATGCCTTTAACCCCAGCATTGTGAGTCTGGTCTATAGAGCAAGTGCCAGGACAGCCAAAGCTACACAGAGAGACTCTGTCTTGCAAAATAAAAAAATAAAAAAATTGCAATAGTACTTAATAAATAATAAATTTACAATATTTTCTGTCAGAAAGAAGTAGAATTTAACTACCTCCCAGACCCCCCCCAAATGAAATAAAGACCAAGATTTCTGAAAAAAAAATACCAAAGCAAAATAAAGAAATCTTTGCCAATATGAATCAAAAGAAAGATCCAAGTTAACAAAATTAAAAATGAAAAAGTAGATATTGCAACAGATGCCAGTTAATGATTCAGAAAATCATTAGGAAGTATATTAAAAACTTGTATTACAGTAAATCTGAAAATCTGAAAGAAATAGCTAGATTTGTATATGCATATGACCTACTAAAAGTAAACCAAAATGAGACAGGCAATTTATGTAGCTCTATAACAAGCAACAAGAGTAAAACAGTTAAAAATTTTTCACCTAAAAAAGTGCAAACCTAGATTTTATGACTGAATTCTACCAAATTTTTAAAGAGGAATTAACTACTCACAATAGTTAAGTCATGTAATTAACCTGGGTCTTCATCAACAGAAAAGCTGATAAAATGTGCCACATATATGCAATATAATATTTTTCAGTATAGTTATGAGGATTACTAAAATTATATCATTGAAGGGAAATGGATGAAATTATATATATGTATATATGTGTGTATATATAATACATATATGGATAAATATATGATATATGTGTGTGTGTATGTGTTTGTGTGTAAAATTCTGTAGTAGTGAAAATACCTACCAAAGGAAGAAAGGGCACTAGAGCTGGGCAGCAGATGCCTGTGAACTACCATGTTAGTTCTTGGAATTGACCCAGGTCCTCTGTTAGAGCACTTTGCTGCTGAGCCATCTCTCCAGTCTCCCCTCTCTCTCTCAGTTCTTAAAATTTTGTTTCAGGAGTGTTTTGTGGCTTTCAACATTTAAAGTCCTTYATCTCCTTGATTAAATTATTTCTGTGTAGTTAATTATTTTAGATGTTATTACAGGTAAAGGTGATAATTTTTTTATTTCGCATAGTTCATGACTGATTTAAGAAAATACAATTGATTTTGAAAATTACTGAACCTATCCCACAACTTTCCATAGTTCAGTTATTGTAATAGTCCTATTATTGATAATTTATGATTTTTCTCTATATTGGSTATTTTGACAGCTAATAAAGATCATTTTGCCTATTCTACACGATTTGTTTGCTTTTATTTTTCTTGTAAAAAAGCCCTGGCTAGAGCTTTCAGTAATACTAGTATTGAATACTGAAAGTATACTGGGAGTGAAAATGCTTGTTTTTGTCTTAGTGACAAAGGTTGGTATGTGTTACCATGTGATACTGCTTGAAATTTCATAAATAATAATTATATTGAGACAGCTTTCTGAATAGATATTACTGAGATTTTTATAATGAAAGAGTGTTCAGGTTTTTTGAATAAATTTTTCAGGTCAGTGGAGATAATCATGTGTATTTTCTCCTTTTTAAAAATACAGTATATTACTTTATGTTTAACCAATCTTAACTTTCTGCAATAAATATCACTTTGTCATTTTGAATAATCCTTCAA
Organism: Apodemus speciosus; assembly: GCA_002335545.1. Classification (NCBI taxonomy): domain Eukaryota; kingdom Metazoa; phylum Chordata; class Mammalia; order Rodentia; family Muridae; genus Apodemus; species Apodemus speciosus. The sequence goes on from BDUI01007349.1 coordinate 45,725, forward strand.
TATGTCACTGAAATAATTTTGCTAAATATTTTCTTGAGTATACTTATATCAATCTTCAAAAAGTATAAGTTTATAGTATCTTTCCTACTGAAATCTTTTAAAATACACCATCTTAAATGGAGGATGAACTGTAATAAACTATGAAATATTGTGTGTTTTGATGTATTTATACAGCTATTACTTTGGATCTTAACTGTCTCCCAAGACAGAAGTGTTAAATGTGTGTTCCAAAACATGACATTGTTGAGAGGAGGTGTAACCTTTAAGGGGTATGGCTTACATAGTGTTCTTCAGATCCTTTGGAGTGTGACCCAAGAGGACATATCAGAAACACACAATTTTCATTTCCTTCAATTACAGTTGAATAATATTCCATTCTGTAAATGGACTACATTTTCTTCTGGTAAATCTCTTTCCAGCTTTTTGAGGAACTTTCACACTGGTTTCCATAGTGGATTTACCAGTTTGTACTCCCACCAGTAATGGATGAGTGTTTGCCTTACCCTACATCCTTGCCAGCAAGAGCTTTCATTTGTCTTACATATCTTTGCTATTCTCATGCATGTAAGATAAAATTGCAAAGTGGTTTTAATTTGCATTTCTCTAATGGCTAATGATAGTGACCATTTTTAAAAGTATTGATGACTATCAGATGCTGGAACCTAGATGCAACATTTTCAATTCAATCTACCACATTCGAGTCCCTGGTTTGAACCATATTATAATGCAAAGAAGCATTTAGTCAAACGTTTGATTAAAGTCCCTATGGTCTTAACATTGTTGACTCATCCAAAGTCCTTCTGAGATTAAAAGTAATTTCTTAATTATTACTACCTCTAAAACCATTGACACATTTCCAACATACATCGACACAGGATATACATTTCCATTTCAAAGGGGAGGAATGAGACATAAAGAAGGAATACTAGACCAACGTAAGACAGAAACTCAGCAAGGAAAAGACCAGATCTCTGTAGCCTCATATCTGGTATCAAAGGTTTTGCTGCCTGCAACATCCATCTCTTAGGCTGCTTCCATTCCCTGTATGCAGCTCTCCTTGGCAGATGCCTCATAGCTCTATCTCCAGTACCTTGGAGTCCCAACTTCAACTGAAACTATTTATCAGCTTCATATAACAGCATCTCACTGTCTCTTGGCCTCTCAAGGCCTTCTTCTCCCAGTGACTCTAGCACTACCACATGTTGCCTGGCATCAGGGAAGTTTTTGGGGTCTTTGCAGGAGTTAGCCAGATTCTTTGCCAAAATTTCACATGAATAAGCTCTAGTACAGTTGCAAATAGAGACCTTGTTTCCCTATGAAGCCTCTTGAGCCAGATCTCCTCAGCCTGCAGATCCATGTACAGCATTTGGGAATATTGGCAGCATTATTTGAGCTCCAATAGCCTTGCATTGCCCTACTGCTGTAGTTATGTGGCCTGCACTATGTATAGGCTATCTGTCTGTCTGTCTGTCTGTCTGTCTGTCTGTCTGTCTGTCTGTCTATCTATCTATCTATCTATCTATCTATCTATCTATCTATCTATCCATCTATCATCTCCACTGTACATGCAGCCTTCTTATGTAGCTATGCCACCATCCTGAGCACTCCAACGTCCCAAGGTCTCTCTCCATCTGCACATCATAGTTTGCTTTAAATATTCAATTTCTTTCCTAGGCCAGAGTCCCAAAGTCTTTGCAGCCAAAAYGAAACAAACAAACAAAAAACAAAACAAAAAAACCAACATACAGTCAAATTATTCACAGCAACACCCTACTGTCGGGTACCAAGTTCTGTATAAGTTACTTTTTGTTGCTGTTATAAAATACCATGACCAAAGCAACTTTACAGTTCCAGAGAGAGTTCATAATGTTGGGGGAGGCAATGGCAGCAGTTATCCAGAGTAGGAAGCTGAGAAATCATACCTTCAACTACAAGCACTAAACAGGGAGTGAATTGGAAGCCAGGATGAGGCTATAAACTCTCAAAGGCCAGCCTCACCACCTACCTCCAGCAAATTCCATGTCCCAAACACGTTGTGACATCCCCAAACAGGGAATGCAACTAGGGATCAAGTGTACAAATACCAGAGCCTATAGAGGATATTTTTTTTGTCAAATCTCTACACACTCTTAAATCATTGAACCATCTTTCCAGCCTCTCTATTTCTTTTTTCAGCTTTGGTTATGTGTTTCTACAAATTTATCCATCTCTCAAAACCTATCTATTCTTTTTAGAACAATTTTTCAGAGTAGTGTTAAAACCCTTTCTGTGTCTCATTCCTGGTGATGTTCCTTCTTTTTTTTATTTAGTTACTTGGATCTTTGTTCTCTTTGCCAATTTTGTTGATATTTTCTAAAAGTCAACTTTCCTTTGGTTTCTATTAGTTTTCTTCTATAATCTACTTAAACTGTGATATAATTTATTCTTTTTTATATTGGCAGTTTAATTTATTCTTTTTCTAGTTTCTTTAGGTATAAAGTTGAGTTGAAGATTGTTCTTTTTTAGCATATGAATCCACAGGTAAAAACCTACTTTTGCTACATTCCCTAACTTTGGGTTTGTTTTGATTGCTTTCATTCTGTCACATAGTCTTGAATTAACTATGAGATTTCTCTTTGTGTTTGTTGTTGTTTTGAGAATGTGTTGCTTAATATCAGTATGGCAGTGAAAATTTCAGCTTCTGTTTAATATTTTCTCATTTTATCATAGTACAATCAGAGAAGATAGTTCATGATTTTAATCTTCTTAAATTTATTTTTACTCCTAGCATATGCTGAAAATGTATGTTGTGATATTGTTGCGGTTTATGTGCCATTATGTCTGTCATTTTCAATTGTTTTATAGTGCTCTCCAATTCTTTTATTTTTCTAGCTGATTTTTATCCCTTTATTCACAATTGAAAGTCTGTTCCTGAATTGTACCACTGTTGTTATGTAACTAGTTCTTCAACTCTGAAAAGAAAATTGCACCACCTAAGGGTCCTTAAGAATAGGTTATAATTAATGTTCATGGTATTGATGAATTAATTCTATTATTTAATATCCTTCTATATTTCATTGTTCTTCATTTAATGTTTGATGTTAGTGGAGACATCCATATTCTGTGGTGTTAACATCCTTTCACTTTTAGTCTGGGTTTTTTCTTGATTGAAGAATTTCTCTTATATGTGGCCCATTATTAGTCCCCGTTTTTAATCCATCCAGCCAATCTATGTGCTTTGATTTCAAGTTTAATCTATTTCATTAATAATAGGAAAGGATACTKTTTTCATTTTGCTGTTTCCTTAATGATCTACCAGTTGGTTTCCTTTTTCTTACCCCTGTTCTTTATATTTTCCTAACAGGCTTTGGTGTTTCTTCTTATTTTCTTTTGTGTTTTGATGTGTCCTTTTTAGTTAGCAGGTAAAGCCTCTTAACAGTGCACCATTTAAATTGAAACTTAACTTTCGTAGCATATAGAAGCACTACTTGCCTACAGCTTTCTTCTCATTGTTTTTGCATCAGAAGTCAACACTTCACACGATACATAGTCATTAAATAGATACTCTTTGACTGTTCATTAAATTCCAGTTCCAAAATCACAATAATACAGATTCCTATACTGGAGAATATTTTTAAGTTTGTACTAGAGAACATTTCACTTTTATGTGGCTTGGTGTTGCTGTATATGTTCCTTTAATCATTTAGCCTTCAAGGATTCTCATTTCTTGTGAGAAGATTCAGTGGGAATAAACTGTTATAGATTTATCTAGTAAAATCTATTTTCTCCTTCATATTTCCAAAGACAGTATTGATAGGTACATTTCTTGACTGACAATATTTTTCCTTTAATATTTGGAATATGTCATCTTTATTTCCTTAGAACCAACATAGTTCCTGATCAGAAGTCCACTCATAATCTTACCRAAGCTCTAATGTATAAGACAAGTCATTTCTTCTCTTTGGCCTTTTGGTTTCTGTCTTTGTCTTTGGGTTAAGACAAATGTCTCTCATCTTTTCCATTTGATTTATATAGTTGATATTTTGCTTTATTGCACTTACATGTCAATTGCTTTCCTAGGATTTGGGAACTTTTCACTCATTGTTTTATCAAACAAGTGATTTGTCCCTCACTTCTCCTTTCTCCTAAAAGATACTGGCAGTGCATATATCCATTTCCTTGATACAATCCCACTAAGTTCCTCTCTCCTCTCCTCCCATTCTTTCCTTTCTCTTCTCTGACTTCATAATTTCAAATGACCTGTCTTCAAGTTTGAAGATGATCTCTTCTGCCTGCTTAAGCCTCCACTGAATTCCTTTTGAGAACTTCAGTATAGTATAAATTCAGGTATAGTATTTATTGGCTTTACAATTTCTGCTTGATTCTTTTCTATAGTTTTTTTTAATTTTTATTTTTCTGCTGATATTCATGTTGTTTTCATTCATCACTTTCCTGATTAAATTTATGCTGTGTTCTTCCTTAGCTCATTGAATATGTTTATGACAGTTATTTGAATACATTTGCCTAATAAATCATGTATAGTTTATGGTTGCTTTCTGTAGCCCCCACCCCTATCCCCCTTGATTTGGGCTGTTTGCATTTCATCATATACCTCGAAGTCTCTAACGGGGATTTGGAGATTCATTCTGAAAAACAAAAAGCAATCAACTCTTTGTCTTTATGCCCTGACAATGTGCAAATGAAGATTTTTAACAATCAACCTGATTAGCTATTCCAAGAGCCATTGAGTGTTCTCTGGTCCTTTGCTCCCTCTAGTGTCTATCTGCAGTACTGCATTTCTAGGATGCAGTGGTAGTTTTCTGCAGCTCCCAAGTTTTTTCTCCTGCCTTTCTACTCATGAAGTGAGGGAGCTTCAAGTCAGATGAGGGGGAAAGTTTCCTGGACAGCTGCCAAACAGGACATTAAGAACACAACCTACTCCTTTGTCCCTACTCCATTCTGGAAGTACAGACTTTTATGATGCTTCTTCTTAGTTGCCACTGTGGTTACTTAGTTACCCATGATAGGCTGGGTAGGGGAATGACAAAACCATTTGGCATGCTCAAACTCCTTTGCTGGAATCCTTTTCTTGCCTTTACAATGGCCTGGGTACTCTTTGTTCTCAGTTCTTCTCTAGAGTTTACCAGAATTTAGTGCAGTCTTTATGAGGGAGGTTTACTAGTAAGCCATTTTGCTGACATCACTCAACTGTTGAAACTTGGCAGCATCTCTTGAAATTATCTCTATTATATACTGTTACTGCCATAAATATCATTACATATCACATGTCCCCACACATAGATTATGATCCTTTTAAACATTTTAAAAATGTATACATTTTACAGATGGTTGTAAGCCACCATGTGGTTGTTGGGAACTGAACTCAGGACCTCTGGAAGAGCAATCAGTGTCCTTGACTGATGAGCCAACTCACCAACCCTGGAATTTTGTTTGTTTGGTTTGTTCTTTTCAAACAAGGTTTCTCAGTGTAGCCTAGGAAGTCCTAGAACTGCCTCTGTAGATCAGGCTGGCCTCGAACTCTCACAGATCCACTTGCTTCTGCCTCCCAAGTGCTGGGATTAAAGGCATGTGCCACCACTTCCCAATGATCCTTTTAATACACAAGTTTTAAATCATCTAAAACAAAACAAAACAAACTATAGAATGCCAATAATAGGTTTTTCTACCATTTACTCATATACATTATTTTATTAACTTGTATTTGTTTGTGAATTTCAAATCACGTACCCCAATCCCACTCATCTCTCCCTCCCCCCCCATGCCCACCATTCACCCTTGCAACCTCTCCCCTCAACAACAAATTAAAAATCTCATTGTGGAAGTTGTAGTGTGTCAGTGTGTGTCACAGTGTGTCCCACAGTATACCCTTCTGTCCACACTTCTTTGCTTGCAAATGTTCATTGCAATGACTCCTTGGTCTGGTTGGAGGCCTCTAGCTTCTGCTGCTTTATCAATACTGGAACCTCACTGGGACTTCTCTCAGATATCTTGTTGTTGCCCTGTGTCACAGAGATTTTGTAGTTTTGGATCTGTAGGGCTGACCCCTTCATGCACTCCAGCAGTACATTGATGGGGTAGATGCTGGGGTGAGCCAATTCAAAGCCCTGTGTGTAGGCATGAGCAGTGTCTGAGCTGGCCAGCCAGCCAGCTCTCCCTCTCTCAAGTTCCCAGAGCCAGCTCACCCACAGCTCCCACATTCAGTACCAGCTCTACTGTGCTGCCCAGGTGAGCTGCACCAGGTGAGAGGCATGGGACTCTCCAGCTCTGATGCCTACTGTGCTGCCCAAAACTGAGTATAGCCACCTATAATCCTAGCCTTAAAAGCTCAAAGTGTCTCAGGTACATACTAAGTTTGAGGCGAGCCTGAGCTACAAAACACCCTCTCAAGAAACAAAGAAAAAGTGTGGGTGCATTATTAGACTTTGGTAGTTTTACAGATAATTCTGTGAGCACTTCATGTTCACAGAGTGGCTAGCTTAGCTGGCCAGAAAACCTTTGGGATCTTCCCATCTTTGCCTCCCAGCACCAGGCAGACAGGAGCATCTCTGGATTTGTATGCATGTGATAGGGTCCTAACGCAGGACAGGATGCCTACATGGCAAGCACCTTACCAAATGAACCACCTCTCCAGCCGTACTAGTGCATGACAGTATCTTATCAAGTGATCCCAAAATTATTTTGACTTAACCATCTATGTGACTCAACTTTTTGTTCTTTCTGATATTTTTTTTCAACTTCTGCATTGCCCTGATATATTTTGAAAATAGTATTCTGAACAGCAAAGTCCAACTTGCTCTTCAAATTTTACTTCATTCTCAATACATCTCTTCAATTTATAGTTCTCCCACCTAATCCAGGAAGTCAGATATAAGTATAGAAATAGTTCCCCTACCCCATGTTTTGTTCCTTATCATGTTGTAAGTTGTATTAGAGTACACCTTAAAGCGAGTCTTCTTTGAAGGATGCTCTGAGTTGCAGTCTGTTCCAACCTTTGAGATTTAATGCTAAGAAAAAAGTTTTGTAACAAGCATGTTATTCAGACGTTATCTGCATGTGTGTTTTCACGTGTCATTTTTGCATCTGTATTTTACAGTGAAGGGGCAATTTCTGCTCACTTTCACATAGAACTTTATTGAAGCACAAGACTCAAATATACATGAGAACAACATTTAGAAGGGTATCTTATTTACAACGGCTCAGTTCACTTTACACTCAAATACTGAACATCACAATCAACAAAACAAGCGTCATCAACAAGTGTCATGTGTTTTCAGTTGTATCTTCATTTGGCATCAGAACAATGATACAGATTACACAGGGTTGGGCATAATTACCATCAGCATTAAAGAGGTACACTGAAACAAGGAATCAGCTGGGAAAGCAAAGCATTATTTGAGGGTCAGATGACTCAGGAACACAAGGACAACCAGAAGCAAATAGCTAATCATATTACTTGTTTTGTTCTGCTTCAGAGTGCGTTCTGATTTTCAGGTTTGTGTTTCAGTTCCTTGGCAGTTTTTTGAGCCTCACGGAATGCAGAAATATACGGTTCAAGATTCACCGCTGCATCCTCATCCTCATCCTCATCAGCAAACAGTGCCTCTTTTTGAATAAGTTTACTGATAGTCTCAAATATTGCAAAAACAAATTGAATGTTTTCATCTGACTCCTCCCTATTTAAAAGTTCCATAAATTCTGACACTGAATCAGTAAGAAGTAGGCGTTTTGTCACGACAGGGTTTTCAGACAGATTCAGTAGCAGTTTCAGAACCTGAAACCTTGTTTTGGTATTGCCTGAATTCAGTAAGTAGAAAAACCCAGCCAAGTAATTGATAACCACTTTGTGATAGTCAAAAGTAGCAGTGAGGTGTGTAAGCATTGTCAATCCAGACAACTGCTCAGAGCAATCCAAGTCATAATCAAAGGTATCCTCACAAATCTGACACACATATGTCTCAATCATGTTTAGGTCTGGATAAGGTGGAGCCAAGCGAATCATATTTTCCAAAAACCTTGTCCTAACTCGGGTGGATGGATAGTTAAGCAAGGCTTCAATCAATGAGATAACACCCGAGTTTCGGATGAAATCTCGGGTAAACTGAGAAGCGCTTCTCATGCCCATTGCAATTTTAGATATCTCGTGGATAAAAGGGTCACGATTTCTGTCCATCATTAAAAGAAGTTCCTCAAACTCCTCAGAACCAATTCTAAGTTCACACTGGATGCAGTTGCAAGACCAATTCTCAGGCTGTGCACTTTCCCTGGCCTTAAGATGCTCTCGAATTTCCCGGACTGACCGGTAAGAGGGATCATACTGAAATGGGAACTCGGGTTCAGGCTCCCCTTCTGGACGAACTTCCACAAGCTTAGGCTTTCCCCCAAACATTTCTGCAAACAGAGATGCTGCTTCTTTGGGGAATCTGAAGGGGTTTATGGATGGGAAGCCAGCTTTCCCCCATGGACCAGGCTTAAACTTAACAGTGACCTCATCCCAGCTCTGAGGCCTGCGGGATGGATCAGGTTCCTGCTCAGTTGAAGACTCAGGTTCACAAATGGCCTTGCATACAGGTACAGGATTTGATTCAAAGCTAGCCTCATCTCCTTCCCAGAACCAGGATCCCACTATGGTTTCAGCTTCTGTACTAAATTTACAATTGTCACCACTGCCAGTCTTGTTAATCACCTGATCTTTTGCCCTTGACCCAAACTTAGCAATTGACTCTTTCCCATTTTCTGGACTGGATTCACTGACAATCACAGCTTTAGATTCTTTTGTAGCCTTGTCACGAGACCAGAGCCAGGACCCAACAGCCATTTCACCCTCATCTTTTGGCTTGGACACACACTTTACTCCTGCTTGCATACTGTTCTTTTTTGCAGCCCAGATCAAGGACTCAAAAATTGCCTCCTCTTCAGTTTCTGACCCAGTTTCAACAGTCTGTGACCCAGCACCTATTTTGGCCTTATCAGTCCAGAACCATGACCCAGTAACTTTCTCTTTCTTAATCCCAGGAGCAGACTCAAAAGTACCCCTTCTCACTGCCTCTAAACTGGCCTCTTCATTGCCCCAGAGCCAGGATCCAACTGTATCTTCATCTTCAGATGTTATCTTGTTCTCTTCATTAATCGTAGTAGCTGGCTGAAACTTGTCTTCATCCCCAGCCCAAAACCAAGAACCAATAATGTCTTCCTCTTCCGCTTCTGGCCTGGATTCTTCTCTGTTGGGAGCCTCTACAATGGTTTCTTCATTTTCTTTCCAGAACCAAGAATTGAATGCACTGTCTTCTAAAGTTGGTAGTTTAATCTTTTCTCCAGTCTCATCATCTATATTTCCCTCTTCTGCAGCCCATACCCAGGACCCTGTGATGGTCTTGGTCCTTGGATAATTACTGGACCACAGCCATGGATCAACAGTGTCCTCTTTTTCTCCCAGAGTAGATTTCAAGCATTCTCTATTGGTAGGATACAAACAGGGTTCTTTTGCCCAGACGCAAGACTTTTTGTTAGCATCCTCAGCTTCTGCCATAGGCTTGTATCTGACACCAGCTGCATACTTCACATCGGGTTGTTCTCTGGCCCCAAACCAAGGTGATCTAATGGGTTCTTCCTCATCCTCAAGGCTAGACTTACTGTTAACTTCTGCCTCCACACTATTATCTACTTTAGCCCAGAACCAGGGCCCAATTATGGGCTCCTCCTCAGCTCCTGCCATGATGTCAGAGCAAGGTTCAGTCCCTAAATCCATATGTGGCTGCTTTTCAGACCAAAACCAAGGCACAAAGATTGTTGTTTTTGTAGATGCTGACCCAGCCTGTTCTTCAACCTCAGCCTCTGTATTGACTTCTCCAGCCCAGAACCAGGAATCAGTAACTTCTTTTTCTCCAGACTTTGGCATCTTCTGACAATTGGCTCCACCAGATCTAATGCTGTTCTCACCAGTGCCCCAGAACCAAGATCCAAAAATAGACTCCTCATCAGCCTGTAAGTTGATCTCTTCATCCTCTGCCAAGAACCAGGACCCAATAGCGACCTCATCATCCTTAGCTACTGGCATAGTAGCCTTTGGCCCACTTTCCATACTGGTCTTCTTTCCAGACCCTAAACAGAAACTAACTAGCTCCTCCTTAGCATTTGGTCTGGATTTATGACCTGTCTCAGAGTCCACACTGGCTTCTTCTTCACTCCAGAACCAATCTCCAACAATGGGCTCCTCTTCTACGACGGTGGTCTTGATGCTTATCCTATCCCCCATAGTGGACTCCTGGGTGTCCCAGAACCAAGCCCCAACGAGAATTTCCTCCTCTGGCCTGGCTTCTTGTTTGGCACTTGGTCTGGCTTTAGTTTTGACTTCTTCCCTTGGTACTGCTCTGGTTCTGGGCTCTTTCTTTGTCTTAGACTTTGAAAAAGCATTAGGTTTCTCTTCAGGCAAGAACCAGGACTCTTTCTTATTTGTATCTACAGATCCAGACATGACATCACTGTAAGCATCTCGCTTGGCCTGGTGCCTGGCCCTCATATTGACCCCTTTCCTGGCTCTGGGTTTGGACCTAGATTTAGCCTCTTCTCCAGACCAAAACATAGATTTTGTATGATTTTCACATTCAGACCCAGAAGTGGATTCAACACGGGCTTCTTTCTTAGACCTAAACCAGGACCTAGTGTTGGGCTCTTCTTTGGGCCTAGACCAGACTTTGGTCTTGTCTTTGGCCCAGAACCAGGGAGTCTTACCAGACTCATCCTCAGAATCAGAACTGGAAATGTTATAGGACTCTTGTTTGTTTTTGTGCCTAGCCATGGCGTTTGCCTCTTGTTTGACCATGTGCCTATACCTGGTATTGGCCTTCATGCTTTTCCTAGGACGAAATCTTGTACTGGCTTCATCTCTGTTCCAAAAGGAGGAACTTCCTGAGGATTTATCTGCCCACTTGAAATCGGAATTCTCATATGCCTCTCCTTTGGGGACAGGCCTGGGACGGTACCAGGGCCCCATATTGGTTCCCTCCTCTGAGCCAAATGGAGGCTGGAATCCTGCTGGAGAATTAGCCTTTTTGGGAATACTCTCAGTGTCCATATTAGCAAGTTCTCTATCTACAGACAGGCACTTAGCTTGAGCAACCATCCCAGAATCACTACTGACCACTGGGACATCTGCAGCACTCATCTGACACTGCTTTCCCATCTTTGACATGGACTCTCCACGGAACTTACTGGGGACCCAAACTTGGGCATCATGCTTAGATCGTGAAATAGGGATTGCCTTGGGTTTACATTTAGCATATGCCCCACTGGGTGAACTGGTTTCACCTTTAGGTCTTGCTCCAGGTGTACCCTTAGGCTTCACTTTGGGCCTTGCTCCAGGCATTACTTGTGTCCTAACCTTGGGTCTGACCACCAACGGGACTTCAGGCTCTGCTTCAGCAACACTGGCATTCTCATCCCCAGGCTTATTTTCAGCCTTTGCCTGGGCACCAGGCTCAACCTCTGCCCTAGTCATAGTAGATGTTAAATAAAGCCCCACTGTATACTACTTAACAACAGTGAACCTTCACTAGAAAGCTGTTACAGGATAGCTCTTCACGCCGATCTTTGATAAGTTAGGGTATGAGATTGAAAAGAATTAGCCTGAAATGACAATTCAGCACTCAAGGAGGCTCCTACCCAAGCAGTCTCAGTCAATAACACAGATACAGTGCAGAAGAGCTGAAATCAGCTGGCGGGCGATGGACAAGGTCCTCAGCGGTCGCAGACCTGTTGACTGCACTGGTCAGCAGCAACCTCAGCACCACSGAGCAGCCACTGCAGGTGATCTAGGAGAGAGAAGAATGGGGAAATCAGTCCTACCCAATTCTGTTGCCTCCTGTAGAAACTTACACAGAGACACTGGTGCACGACGCTGAGTGGAAGAGCTCAGCCATGAGAAAATCCCTATGTTCCTTTTGCCTGCTGGGAAACAGGTACRGAGTCGAGGAGAAAGTGCACACACTAGAAATGGAGAGAGAGGGGATCCCTAAATCTCCCAGTAGTCACTCTGGGGTGATCAAGACTACCCTTCCTAAAAGTGAACCCTCTCCCATACCCACCTTCGCAGATGTGGTG